>PVJX010018076.1:0-37152 GCA_004027295.1 Dolichotis patagonum
CTGGAAAAATTGGCTGTCCATATGCAGAAGACTAAAACTAGACCCATGTCTATCACCATACACTAAACTAAAATCTAAATGGATCAAAGATCTAAATATTAAAACAGAAACACTAAAACTGCTGGAAGACAAAGTAGGTAAAAACCTCAAAGATATAGGGGTAGGAAGAGATTTCATGAACAAGAACCAAAGTACACGGGAAGTACTTCCCAGAATCAATAACTGGGACCACATCTCATTAAAGAGTTTCTGCATGTCCAAAGAGGTTTCCAGCAGAGTGAAAAGAAAACCCACAAATTGGGAAAAAATCTTTATGGACAGCGCCTCAGACAAAGGACTTTTGTCTAAAACATATAAAGAATTAAAACAGATCAGACCCTCGAAATTCAAAGACCCAATCCAAAAATGGGCATCTGAAATGAATACACAGTTCTCATATGAAGAAATACGAATGTCAAATAAATACATGAAAAAATGTTCATCATCATTAGTCATGAGAGAAATGCAAATTAAAACCACACTGAGATTCCATCTCACTCCAGAAAGAATGGCCAGGATCAAGAAAACACTACCAACAACAAGTGTTGGAGAGGCTGTGGGGAAAAAGGAACTCTTCTGCACTGTTGTTGGGAGTGTAGACTGGTGCAACCACTGTGGAGGTCAGTCTGGAGATTCCTCAAAAAGCTGGGTATGGAAGTCCCATTTGACCCAGCTATTCCGCTTCTAGGCATATTTCCAGAAGAACTGAAAACATTGTACCACAGTGATTTATGTGCACCCATGTTTATAGAAGCACAATTTGTAACAGCCAGATCTTGGAAACAACCTAAGTGCCCATCAACTGAGGAATGGATAAAAATGTTGTGGCATTTTTATACAATGGAGTACTACTCAGCTATATAGAATGATCACATCAAGATATTTATAAATAAATGGACACGACTTGAGATCATTCTCTTAAGTGAAATAAACCAAACTCACAAGGGTAAATTCCATATAATCTCCCTAATATGAGATTTGATGAGTATATAAGACTTTATGGTAAGCATGAGGCCCTATCTCATAGCTTCGAAGTCTTTCAAAGTTTTAAATCATCAGTTGGAATGGTGTTATCCTGTTTTGTTTGACTATATCACATGTGATGATATGAACAGCTGTTTTGAAGAAAACATTATGACAGCTATTGCTGATTTAATATTATCCTTCTTAGAAGTCCTACCATGCTTTTTTTCTTCTATTACCGTTGGTTCTATCTACCACATTGTGTCTTATTGGAATTTGAATATGTGTGGTAGTTCAAACAAATTTTTTTCTTTTTTATCAAAAATGAGATATTATAATACCCATTGATCATTTTCTGTTATTCGGTTCAGAAAGCCCTGGAATTCTTTCACTATATGTATGGCTTTATACTATTGTGTTATGTTTGATATTATTGTAATTGAAACTATGTTCAACTATAGCAGAGTAAGAGATATGGTGTTAGATACTGTTGATGTCCAGTTGACTTAATGTAAAGTACTGTGTTGCCTATGTTGTCCTGTTCTGATCTGCTCTGTACTGCCCCCTTTTGTTTTATTCTCTTTTAAATTAAAAAAAAAAAAAAAAGAATTCAAATGTTCCTGGAAATGAACTAATTAAGATTGCAAGTGCTCCATAAATAAGAAAGAGCAAAATTTAAGGTTCTATATAAGTGCTCTGAGGTGACAAATGTAGTAGAAGCTATGCTGCTTGTAGAAAATTCTGCATTTTGGAATAGTAATTTGGATAGCAAGTGTCTTGCTTTTGAGGGATGTAGATGCATTATTTGCATAAACCCACTTTTTGTAAATATCCTGTGTATTTTGGGTGTGACTGGGGAAATATGCCCCCCCAAATAATTTTGTTTTGCTTTGTTTTGGTGTTCTGAATTAGTGAACACAAAATGGTGATGAGCAGTTTGTGAAAATAGCTGTGAGAATTTACAAATTGGTGAAATACTGTTGGAGTGTATTTTAATCATTAGGCATTAAACTTGTCTTTTCGTGATTGCATTATTTCAGGCATTTCCCTGATTAAAAATATCATTGTGAAAACTAGGCTCTACAAAGAGGAGAAACCACACTGGGTTCAGAACTACATGACGCCTGGCTATTTCCTTGTTAACAATATCAATACACTGTTGGGTTAGAAGCTCATTGTCTTATAGTCTTACGTTTGATTTTCATGTAAAATGACACTTTTGTGCAGTTTCAGCAAGCAATCGCACTTTGATCATACAAATATATACTTTACCTAATGTTTAATCCAGAATTAAAGAAAAATGTGTGCCTTCAAACTGAAACATGTACCCTTCAGACTGAAAAGCTCATACAGGATTCATATAAATAAAAGCATTCATTGCCCATATTAATAATATTCTAGGTCATTGAATATAAAGAAAAAATGTTTAAAAAGAAAAATAAGAGAGAAGAACAGAAAATACATAGTTGAACAGCAATTATTTTTACATCAAACTTTTCTTTGGATTCAATAGATACAAGAAAAACAGAATTACTGTCTTTTAAGATTTGATAACAATAATCAGTCATCTAAAGTGTAGTGACTAGGGCACCATTTAAGACTGAGGGCAAAATAAATTCTCCTGCTCAAAGTTTTCATTAATAGGAAAAGTGATGTATTCAGTAAATTAGAACTGTTACTGAAACCACAGCAGAATCTACGTGAAACCAGAAAACACCAAAATGGGAATCTTGCTTCTTGTTTTTGTTAAAGTTGAGTGGACCCCTCCCTTAACCCAATGTCAAAAGGAGATCGTGATTCAGGCTGAAGACTCTGACTCTGTATAGAAGGTCTCCATTATAGAGCTGTTACTTTAGGTAGGACTTAGCTAGTCTTTAGGAACTCTGCAGAGAGGAAATTGGAAAATAGATATTCTCATACACGCTACAGACTCAAATCATAGAAGTCCGTGAACTTCTTTGGACAAAGAAGTGTCCCTCCAAGGACAAAGAAGTATGAAAAAGCAGTTTAAGAACCCAATGAGAAAATGAAAAAAAAAAAAAAAAGAAAGAAAAAGAAAGGAAAATGAAAAGAAAGAAAAATAGGACATGTAGATACATACAAAACATTTTTTTCTATTTTTCACTAGAACTTGTGTTTACATTTTAATAAAAATCAAATGCACATAATCTAGAATATTAAACAAGAAAATTTCTAATACATAAGAAATAATTGTCGAACTCATTATCACCAAGTTATATTAAATCATAATTAGCTTCTACTTTTCTTGCTTCAGATTGTCAGATTCTTAAAAGCTTCTATTGAGTTCTATCCAGTTAGCAAAAACAACAATAATTTTTCAAACCTCTTTTTCTTTTTACAGTCATGGACTAAATTCAGGACCTTGTGTGTTCCAACCAAGTACTGTACCATTAAACAGGACCTTTCCCTTGCACGCTTTACCTAAGCACACATTTGGAAGAAATAACACAGAGATGTGCATAAACTTCCAAAAGTGTTAATGTGTTTCTAGAACATTTGTCTTCAAGTGATCTATTTAAAACAAATAACTATAAATGACTATCACTTATGCTCAAACACTTTCTCTTTGTTGCACTGATAAGAAATTTAACAATAGGAAGTAAATTATGTTTCCTCCATATAAAGAAATAAAAATTTTGTTAATAAACATTTGTAAATGAAGTGTTGTTCTTATGTTAAATGTAAGAAGAAAGAATATGAACACTTTTTCAGAGAATTAAAGAAAAATAAAGAATTAGTGCTTAGTACATGCTGTGGTTTAAGTGTAAATTTCCCTCCAAAATTCATACATTAGAATTTAAGACCCATGGGGACAGTGTTAAGTCAATTTTTGGGGGAATTTAATATGTTGATCATCTTGGGAAGTTAATAAGTCAGGAGGACTTTGCCTTCATGAATGGATTAGTAGCCTTGTAAGAGGCATAAGAAAGCTGCCTGGACTTTCCATTTCTTCTGCAATGTGAGGATAGCATGCATCCCTTTTTGTCATATCTGCCATGTGAGGCCACAGCAAGAAGCCTCTATTTGGGAAACACAGCAACCTTCATTGGACATCAACTACGCCAATGTCTTTATCTAGATGCCCCACCTTCCAGAATATGAGAAATAAACGTCACTTAGTCTAACGTATTTTATTATAGGAGCAGAATGTGTAAAGTAGTGGAATTTTCAAAGCTTGTTATTTCCTGGTTTATAAGATTTGAGGTTGTTTTAGTGTCCTATAATGATTAGTCTTCACTGGAGACTTATACAAATAAGACACATAAAAGAAATGAGTCTAGTATTTTGTGAAAAGTCCTACAAAAGAAGTCCAAGTGGACATCTTTTTAAATGTGCATGTATGTCGTATATGTAATCATACAGTGTTAAGTATCAAGTCTTAAGCATGAGTGATCTCTGAAATAAAGGTGTTTATTGAGTTCTTACAGGTGCTAGCACACAGGACTAGACTTGGGGCAAGTTACCACATCTACCAGCATCAGGGGAACCCGGAAGCTGGAAATACACCCACCAGGCCTGTGTAAGCTAAGAACATTTTCACAACAAAATTTTTGAGGATGAAAATATTAAGCATTTGCATGGAACATACATTGGCTATAAATAAGGGGGAAATATGATAAAATAGGGGAATGTTGGGTTAGGAGGAGTGTCCTTATGTAAGTACTTACTGCTTCTAGATTGGTTGGAACTGTAAACAGGATACAGTAGTTCCTCGTGGCCCAGCTGCTGGGAGTTTGAGACAAGGTTTTGAAATACATTGAGGACTGTGGAATGGGTTTTGTTGGATTTCTCTGTAGGTGTTCATTGATTAATTTCCCTTATCTCCCTTCCTCTCTCTCTAGGAACCTTCTTAATTAAATATAGGTCTCAGAATTTTTCATTTTGATCAGCATAAAGACACTGCTTATAAGAAAGAAACCTCAGCCTTGTAGTTTAAAATCTCAGCTCAATTTTGTGTATTTGTTTTTGTTGGTGTATATGCCCCCTGTGTCCTTCTCTGTGAAGCAGTTTGTAACACATTCATGGGTAGTAATTTTTCTGTATGCTTTTCAGAATGTGTATAGGTTTTTGTTCGCTTGTTTCATGTAAGTTATCAAACAAAACTTGAGGGAAGACATACGTCATCTCCCCACGATAAGAAAGGAAAGGGTACCTCTCCTTCGTGTGTTCAAATCGACTTTTAAAAGTCTTCGACAAGCTAAAATGTCATTAGGGTAGCAGTTTCACTGTATCAAGCATCTGATTCTTCTGGTGGACACAGTGGTAAATGATGAACAGAAAATCATCCATCTTTTTCTTGACAGGTGACCTATTTTAGAATCAGCAAGGCCATCGTACAAGAGAAGTTATTTTACCCCTGCTTGTTCATTTAATCCTTACCTACAACATAATTTGGGTGATTTATAGGACAAAGGACCTTTTATTTTCTTAATCTGGATTCACATATATGAGAATATTTTATAAAATCACTTTTGGGAGTCTTGGTGAGTTTTCACTAATATAGAGTTTGGATAATATAACATTAAATAAAAATGTATTTATTATGTCAACATATGATTTTCTGTAGCTCCATTTTTATTTAGACTACATCAGTCAATACATTGGAGATTTTAATTGAAATTCACATGTATACAACTCTAGAGGGGAAGATGGATAAAATAAAAATATACTACTAATTGTTAAATTATTGTACTTTGTTCCCTAAGTATTTGTTATTGAGAATGATTTTAGGTTTTTATTGATCTGTTTAACTATGAATGTTCAGTTAGGAAACCTTTCTTTTATGTGATCTATATTTACATTAATATCTACAAAGCAAATGTGATTGAGCATAGAAGGGCTGTGTTCTGCTATTGATGTCTTAGTTCTACCATGAAAGTCGTAATTTAGCAACATCCTGCAAATAGAAAAATATAGAGGATGGCATTAGCTGGGCTTGTATTTTTATGTTCCTTCAGGCTAAAGTACAACATAACGTAATTATAGTGGTGGAGCTTTCACTGTAGGGAAAATTGTTATTTCTTTTGACAATCAAGTAATTAGCTTCTCTCCTGGATGGTTTACTGGATGTTACTAATTAAGGTATCCACTGTAAATTATTTAAAGTTAGTGAAGACCTGCTGCTGTAACACTAAAGAAGGCAGCACCATAAAATATAAATTCATGCAATGCAGTTTTGTCTATTAAAATGTTTATATTTCTGTCTCCACAAAAGGCACATGTGCACATGGGATTTAGGGTAGAAACAAATTCATACTGTGATTTACATATTGTTACTTGCTGAGAATTTTCTACTGTAATAGAAAAAAAATAAAAGTAGTGATAAAGAGGAAAAATTAGTTTTCAAACACTGAAAGTGCATTTATAATATTTTGCTGAATGTCCAAGTACATGTATTAATATAGAGTTCTTGTTGAGAATGAATGTCAAACTCATGTTCCTTAAATTAGTAGCTTCTGTGGTTAATTTATAAAATAATGTATTGCAAATGATTTAGTAGTCTTTTAGTTTACTGATTTGCAAATTACAACTCTAATCCTTCTAGATGCTAAGAATTGTTTTGTGTTAAATTAATACATTGAATGCCTTGTATGTTGCTGGCTGTGTCACGATCCTTAGTGCCCTGTGACCATGAGTCTTGGTACAGAGCTGTACTACTGTCTTACTGTGAGGACAGGCAGTCAACCTGTGATTGATTATGGGTCATTTTACAATCCAAGAAGGAAAATGATGTGAAGGAGGTTGTACATCGGGGATAAACGTGGAGATCTGCCATACGTGTGGAGTGTCAAGAAAACCCCTCTCAAATAAATAAGATCTAAAATGCACAATAGATATCATGAGAGCGAGGGGAAAGGAGAATGCTCACAAAGAAAGGACAGTTGGAATGGAGGAGAGGAGAAAGGAAAGAAGGGAAAATATTATATATATACACAAGATAGATGTTATATGACTAATCTCTGTTGGTTCATCAAGAAGAACAGTTTCTACTTTCATTGTTTGATCATGTTTTTCATGCCTGTGACTTGTAATCTGAGCAACTACTTTGAAGATAACAATATGCAATGTACTAAACATTGTTATTATATTATTTTGTTTTGAAATTCTGTATCCTTTTTATTCTTTTTCATTTTAAAATAAAAACTTTTTTCAAAAAAAGTCTCATACAGGACTTTCAATGTGCAAACTGAGTGATGAATGAGTCAGTAAATGGGTTGATGGAGAATATTTCATTCAGAACAAATAGCTCCTGCAGAGTTCTGGAAGGACATGTGGAAAAAAATTTAAAATGTTGCAGCATGACTGAAAGATGGTAAGTGATCATTCTATTCACTTTTGTTGGGGTCATGAACAAGTCACTGAAGCTTTCTGAATTTTCTCTTTTAAGAAACTTGATGGTTGCCATACAATTTATTATTAAATACATTTGTAGGTTAAACCATTTTTAGGTTAATTTTTAGGTTAAACCACATGTTGTGGATTAACGAATGATCAACCTCTAACACCCAACCGAACTGATTCAGTGTGGTGCTGGGCGTAGAAGGCCCACGTGAGGTTTGCTGCCAACAGCATGAAAGGACTGAAGGGGAAGAAGGTGCTGTTGATCCCTCTAGAAAAGCTTGTCATGCTGGTTTTCCTGATGTGAACTCAGTGGTTCTCATCACTGGAGGAACTTGGGTCCTCGCAGTCACTGAAGATGGCTGCCATTCTTTGCTGGGAGCTCTGGTCCTGACCTTGAGTGTGACTTCCTGACTCCAACGCAGATCCCTCCGCTTTCTGGCTTCATCCACTGGTGCAGACTTTCTGCCTTCCAGTGTTACAGAAAAACCAGTATCATACCAAAAGGAAGACTGTGCTGAGCAATCTAGAAAGTAACTGTTTATTATGTTAGTGGGCTGGTGGGAATCTCAGTCCCAAATCATTATCACTGAGGAAGTTCTGGGTTTGGTTTAAATATAGTTTGCAAGCAAGAAATACAACACACTGCATGATTGTTATATGGATTGAATTAAGTCATATATTTCCAGGTAAACTAACTCTAAATACATTTGCTTAAAAGGAATTGTTTATACAGGAACATCCTAGAGATGAAGGGAGGGGTTCAAGTGAAGGAAGCAGAGTTAAAAAGTATTTTTAACTGGGTTGCTTTACACCAACCAATGTCCTTGAAGCCAGTTAGAAGCAATATACTTTCTTAATTAAGGGAAATATAAGCTGAGAATAGTCAAATTGGCCTAGTGCCTTATCAGAAGAAAAGCAGCTTGATCCAGACAGTCAAGTGTGACTGAAATTAGCAGACTATGGGCCGGGGATTTAGCTCAGTGGCATATGTGCCTGCTTTGCAAGTGCGAGGTCATGAGTTCGATCCCCAGTGCCAAAAAAAAAAAAAAAAAAAGAAGAAGAAATTAGCAGGCTAGCTATATAACAAGCAGCTGGAGCATGATCACAGGTCTCTGACTGATCTCTTTTACTATGAAACGCATATAAGTTTGCTGTTCTATCAGTGTGTCTTTACTAATCATGTAATTGTGTACTAACATTCCCCCTTGTTTTAGGTATAGAGGTAATCTTCCTCAGTTTCCCCAGTTTCCTCAGTGCTAAGGAGCTGGTAAAAAGAGGTAACTTGCAAAAAAGTTTGCAATGTATAGTGTCAAAGTGTTCAAACAGGAAGTGTTCAGAATGTGGATTACATAAAGTGAGTGAAATTAGCAGGCTAGCTACATGACAAATAGCAGAAGCATAACCAGAGGTTTCTAATTGATCTCTAGCTTTTACTATGAAATATCTATATGTGTATTATTCTGTAAGTATGCCTTCGATAATCTTATAATTGTGCCTGAACACCGCCTCTGAGCTTTGGACCTTACCAGTGCAGATCCTTGATACAGATTTGCACGATACATTGTCATGGACTCTATGCCTCCACCTGGACTCATGGAGGATATTGCTATTGACTTGAGGTCTTCAACTGGACTTGTGCAAGACATTGCAAGCAATCCCAGGCCCTTAAGTAGATTCTTCATGTCTCTAGTGTGTGGACAGATCTCTTGCACTATTTGTATTTGACTCCCTGCATTTATATTATAAAATAATCCTATAAATTATCTGTCAATATTAAATCCATTCCCTTGTAAACCATGACTATTCCACCATACAAATCAAGTATTATGTGGGTTTAAAAAAGTGACATACAAACAAATTTAGATGGTTTATCACAAGGTAATTTGAAAAAAGCACTGCCAGTTATATGTTCATGTAATTAGATTAGATCAATAGTAGTCCACAAAGAATTTAAAGCATGCTTTGTCATGTGAACTGAATGCTTTTAAACTCATACTTCTAGACTGCTGGCATAGCCTAGCTTTATCATCATCTTTAATCATACTTTAACTTTCAGTCACTTGTCTGATGATGTCTATTCTTAGGTGTGGGTAAACTGACAATTGTTTTTAGCACTGCTTTATCTGAATAAACCTAGTCAAGACAAATTACACTGGGTGATGTTAGCAATACTTGGAGGACTTTAATGGACCATCCTCTGATAGTTAGATGGTACTTGCTCTGCATCTTCTGTATAAATATAATTGGAGAGGCTTGTTTCTTATTTGTGGTAAGTACTGTGATTTAAAGATGAAAATATGTCATAGTGGTTCATTGGCTCTGCTTGGAAAAGATACAGAACTGTCACTAACAAGGAGAAAGAATATGTTTCATCATCTGCATTAAATTCTAAGGACTTAAAAGGTCTACTGCATAAACAATGCTGAAGCACTTTTTGTTCACTAACTTTGTACAACTTCAATGTAAGAGGTACTTGTGGTCCCATTTTTCTATAGCTATTGAAGGATTAATGTTTTAAAAGAAAAGTTTATCCCCCAAGATAAAATTGGCTTTTTGTGATATATCAAAAAAAAAAGTTCAAACCAAATATCTTATTTGGAAAAGAAATGATGGAAAATGTTCACTATGGGGAAAAATATTCTATCCTCTGAAAATACATTTCCATTAAAAGAACTTCCTTATGGTTTCACCAGAAAATGAATTTGCACATAGAATATAGGAAAAAAATAATGATAAAGGACAAAAAGAAACCCTTTATGAAGATCTTTTAGTAATTTCCTGAGACTACACATGCCAACTAAGTCCTGACCTTAGAAATACTAAATTTATTTTTGTTTCCACTATTACTTGAAACATGAATTTGGAGTGTATAGTTACATTGTATATTCATTTTGAAGTATTATTAAATTATTGTGTATACTAATATAATAATTCCTGGTATTAAAAACAATGTGTACCTACTCTGAGATAGGTGCTTTCACTTACTTAATAATTAAAAATAATAATATTGACAAAAACTCTGGTGGACATAAATACTTGTACTAATAAAAATTACAATGTTTGTTAAAAGTTACAGTCTTTTTTATTTTGAATGAAATTAGATCAGGATGTATGGCAAGCTGAAATCTTGAAGCTTTGTGTGTGTGTGTGTGTGTGTGTGTGTGTGTGTGTGTGAGATGGTTGCTTATTTTTCTTTCTTTTTTTTTTTTAATTGGGAATTTCTTTCCCATTTCCAATCCATCTGTTTTCAGGTTTTCGTACTAAATTATGTGCCAGACATGGTGTTTGTGGATGATACGAATTTTCATTTCTTACTGAGTGTTTCTGTGTATTTTAGTGAGTATTTGGGGTAGGTGGTATTGACAGATACATGCAAAATGCAAATTTGAAACAGATTTAAAATGTAATCTTGGAGTTATATTTAAGCTTAAAAATTTTATGACTCTAAGAATGTATGAATTTAAAGACAAAAGTGGAGTAACTGCTCGTGATGGCAGACAATGAGGTCACATTTACAGAGAGACTATTTAGAGCCTTTAATTTGCTAGGAAATTATAAAAATAATATGAATGGAGACTTGTAATATACAATGATATGGAGAAAACATAAATTGATGCCAACATTAATTTTCTTTGTAAAATATTTTAAATTAGACATTCTCTATAATCTAAACCAGATTAGATTGCCAGCACATATTTGAGGTGAGTCATATCTACTAAACCCATTTTGTAATTTCTCTCCAAAAGTGCTCTTGGATCCAGGAATTGGAGTAGAAAACAGATAAATGAGGTTGGTTTTAAAGTGAGTAGTGAGTGACATTTTCAGTAAAGTGTTTTGGATACAAAAGAATTTACTAAGAGAAAAACAGTAAAATGATAGAAATAGAGGAAGCTTGAAATTGAGTTAAGTAGAGCCAGAAAGTAGAGGAAGAGCTAGAAATAAAAGTACAGGGCTAGAGAGTAGTTACGTGGTTGAATGTATGATGTGTGGTACAATGCGGCTCTGATATGAAAAGGTAAGTACTTCGGGAAGTTTTTAGGTTATGAAGGCAGGACTCTGTGAGTGGGATTAATGCCATGAGAATTGTTTACTTCTGGCATCGTGTGAGTGCACAGCCCAAACAGACCATTTATGAACCGGAGATCAAGCCCACTCTGTACACCAAATCTCCTTTCACCGTAGACTTCCCAGCAGTCTGCACTATAGGAAACACACTCATGTTAATAAGTCACCAGTCTATTGTATTTTGTTCCAGCAGTTTCAACTGACTGAAAATAAACTAATAAAAGCTGCCTTAGCTACTGTTCTTGTTGCTGAGATATACTGTTTGACACCAAAAGAGGAAGAAAGGTTTATTTTGGCTCACAGTTTTATGGAGATTTCAGTCCACGGTCAGCTTGACCCGAGGCTGGGTGGCACAGCAGAGTGGCACGTCAGAGGAGAAATAATGCATGGTGGTGCAGGCAGAAGGCAGCAAGCAGCAGGAGCAGCAGGAGCAGGAAGCAGCCTGCCTTCTCTCTCCTCTCATCCAGGCCACAAGCCTTTTGGGTGATGTCAGACATACCCAGGGTGGGGCTCTGTTTTCAGTTAATCCATTTGCTATGTCCAGTACTGTGCTGACGCCAATGAGTGGACTAATTTAGCACCACACATCTTTAATCCCACTATCACATACTTTATATCCAAACAGCTCCAAAAAGCCCCACGTATGGGAGCCTAAGATTTTGGGGGAAACATCTAGACTCAAGCCATAACAAAAGCCTTTTTTTAGAGCTAATTTATTAATTACTCTGTGTTATCATTAAGCTATTTTACATGTGCTCATTAGTACTTTTTACTGAATACTTACAAATCGCCATCTCAATACCTGTTAGGAATCTTTTCTGCCATTCTTTACAGGAGGCAAAGTTACATGCTCATGCTGACACTATATGAACAAAAGTGTACAGGCTAAAGTGTGAAACATCACCTCACAGCTGTCAGCAGCACACACTTGCTTCCCTGAGGGAACACAACATGAGGCCACTGCTTCCTGTACAACGCTGAATGCTGTAACACCTTTGTATATGCCTGTAAATTCCAGGGCCCTTGGTCAAGCAGGAATAAATATGTAGAATGAAGGAGAATCTTGTTGTTATAGCATTCCTGCTGATTTCTGTCATCTGGCCAGGCCTAGCCTATCTAACATACATAGGTGACTGAACATCTGTTAAAACTACATAAAAAATGGGTCTTGTAGTTTGGATCTAAAATGTCTCCAAAACTGAGCAAAGAGGCTTTTGGAAAATACTTGGAAATCCTGAAAGTGGTGATCTTATCAATGGGTTAGTCCATTGTTAAGTTCATAGTTGAATGGGCTTTTAGGAGTTGAGAATTAGTTGAAGAGATTAGGTCATGGGTGCATGTCCTGTAGAACTGTTCTACGGGCCCTTCTGCTCTGGCTTATTTCCTTTCTTTTTGCTTTCTGATCTCTCTGAAGTGAGCAGCTTTTCATCTACCACACACTTTCACCATAACGTTTCTGCCTCACCACAGGACTACAGTAATGGAGCCAGTTGACTATGAACTAGAACTATGAGCAAAAGTAAGTTTTCTTACCTTTAAATTGTTGTTTAGACATTTTGTCATAGCGATGGAATCCTGAATTACACAGTGGGTACCAAAGTGTTATTGTTACAGATGAGAAAACTGAGTTGTAAATATGCTAATTTTTTTCTTAGAGCTCAAAATGTTGACTTTTGATGCACTTGTTAAAACACAGTTCCCGTGTTTAGAAACCTTCATTCAAAATATTCCTGACATGCAACTAGAAGGCATCATAATGACCACCAAGTTAATAGTCCAGTCAGGAAAGGAATTCTATTTCACAAACTCTGAGAGTCCCATTACATGGAATTAAATACCTTAAACTTCAAGAGAAACTAACACAACTGCATGTAGGTGATAGGTATAGATAAGCTAAAAATTATGCACACAAGAATATTTTAAAAAACAGGACTGGTAGGGACTGGGCACTTAGCTCTGTGGCATAATCACCTGCCTGGCAAGCATGAGGTAATGAGTTCGATCCTCAGTACCAAAAAAAAAAAAAAAAAAAAAGTGGGAGTGGCTAGATGCTAGATATGATGCCTAGTTTTCTGTTGTGCTCAAAAAAGACAATCCAGTTCATACCTTTTACATTCAACTTAGCTTAAAATCTAAAAAAGCATTTTTGAAAAAATTTTAAGTTAGCATTTATATTGCTATCTAAATTTTTATGTTCAAATTTTACATTTAAGAAACCAAATGAAGTTTTTATGTTAGAAATTTGACAGTATAATATCAAATGAATATATAATAGTTAATCTTTTCAGTTTTCTCTACAGGTGGTTTTCATGTCAAAAAGTCTTATATATTCCCTCATTCATTTAAAACAGGTAAGTATAGAAAGAGTTTTGAGGTGAATTCTGATTTACCAAGGTAAAATCGATGTTAACTATGGTATTAGGTATCATAGCCAGGTTCGGAAAACAAAACTGTATGAACTGTGTTACTTTCTTGTCACTGAGCAACCATATCTGTCACTGTTGACAAGGGCACCTTGTTATCTTTTTAAGGCATGGATGTGATATAATGGCTATTTTTTGGTCATGTTTTTAAAACACAAAAATTGCTTTTGACAAGGTCAATAAAAACCAAAAAGCTTCATTTTCTATGTTTTGCATAACCTAACAGCAATTAAATTAAACATTTCATAATTATATATCGAATACATTTCCTATTGTTAAAATACATAACACTGTCCATTTTAATGAAATTCAAATACCGCTAAATAGAGAAATCTGATGAAATAACAATGCCTTGTCAGTTTGACTACTTTGCTTACTGTTCTGCTTTATCAGGCAACTAAGTCAGAAGAATTTTTTTCTTTTAGAAGCTGCTAAAGAGAAATTAGACCAAAACTTATCATGCACAAGGTTGTGAAATAAAACATATGTACGTGCATATGTGTGTGTGTGTGTGTATGTGCAATAGATATCAATGCTTGCAAATCAGTTATAACTATTGAGGTATCATGATTATTGTATTAACTCCTCATTCTTGTATTCAGTCATCTTCATTTTATTTCCCTACTTGGGCTTTCTAAGTCTAAAGTTTAGAACACAAGTAGAGACAGAGAGGTCCCACGGATGATCACTAGTTCAAATCAGCGCTGGTTAAGGGAAAAGAATAAGGCAAGCAAGAAATACGTTGTGCAGAAGCATACCTTGGCGGCTAACAATACTGTCCATGTTTTGGCATCAGGTCACTTATGGCAAACAATGGAGGAAAATAAAGGACTTCGTTGATGTAAATCAGATGCATGATGTTTATCTCATTTATTTATTCATTAAACACTTGAGAACCTAAATAATTACAGCATCAATTGTTGAGTACAAGTGTTAAATGCATTTTTACGATGTGTAGCTACCCAAGGAGGCCACCAGGCTCAGTTGAGTAATAAAGATTTGCCAGTTCACAAAAGTTAAGAACATCCCAACTTTAGTACTGACAGGAAAGGGCATTTGAAACAAATTTGTCTGATTCCAATTCTGATTTTTTTTCAGATAACTGCCCTTTGTATTCTCTTCTACTGATAAAGAATTTTTGTCCAAATTCTGATTAACAGAAAAAATATAAAAATTATTAGTACAGAAAGAAGTAAAGAGCTCTGAAATCTAGCATGTAAATTAATTATTTCATTTCTAATTCAGAGACACATGCACACATACATTTATTAAAAAGAGGGAATCTTAGAGTTAATGGATTACTCTATATAGAAAATAGTCATGTAATAAAACTAGAAGAGTTATCTAGAACAACAATTCTTGGTCATTTTTTTTACAATACTTAAAAGATTTGAAATAAAAAAAAGAGCTGGTATCTTAAGAAAGGTAACTATTGATCCCTTCATGTTTTTACTCTTCTCTGTTTAGTTATTATTTTCTTGTATTTTTTAAAGCAAATTCTAATATTTTAATGAGATTGGCAGTAAATTTGAATTCTGGTAGGTAACTTTGTGCTAGTTATCATAAATTCAGATATTATAAAAAGAAATTAAGTAGATTTGGTATTTAATGGTTATATAATATGCTTTTGTGGGTTTTTGTGGTTAAAGAATATATACAACAGAGAGCACATCTATAATATTCTGGGGCTTCATAACTATTAACAGTTGGAGCACAGACTTAAGTCCATGTCAACCTAATGAAAAACACCGAGCTATTTTTATTTCTGTCCACAAATGAGACAGTATTCTCAATGACTTCATTAAAGGCACACAAACAAACCCCTACTAGAGAGACAGGGAGCCAAAGAATAGGACATGTGTGACTGATCACTTTCCTCTCCTGTATTCCTCTGCAGATTTCATCTGTTCTGTGAAATTTAACATCAGGAGCCTCTCCCAGCATCAGGAGATAAATTTTAAATGATAACGACTGAAGTTAGCATTAAAAAAATAACTCCCAAAGAATGGCTCTTGATAACTTTGACTGCAAGTGTAAATTTCTTATTGTAATAAAGCAATGGGTAGATTCTGAAGACACCTTGGGTTGACTTAATATAGCCATACATTTGCAATAAAATGGTTGTTAAAAATCTTTTTTTTTTTTCTGTTTAAAGCTCTGTACATAAAGTCTTATAGCATATGTTCTTTATTCAGCATATGGTCTTGGAAGAAAATGAATGAATTTTTGGTCTTTCTGCCTTCCTTTTTTACATGATAAGAATTGTACTTCCAATTTTGTCCTGAATAATAGGAAGCTTAGACAAAGCTTGAACTTTGTCTTTTATTATCTTTGTTTTTCTACATTTATATAAGTACATTGCTTTGTATTCTAGTGTGCCAACAAATAACTTTAGCACTTTGATACAAACATACAAAATAAATATGTGAGAAATATTTTGATGTTATAGCAGACACCTTTTAAAAATATTCTTTGCCAATATATTTTATCAAAAATGTCTTTGATTATCACCTTTGGTACTCCCATTTTTGCAATTGATACAATAAACTTAAAATTATGTATATATATTTAATTTCATTTATGTTATCATTCTTCTTCTTTCTTCTCTGAATACTTAGAATTTGCATTTATTAAAGAAAATGTTTTAGGGATGTTTTACTTCCACCGTAAAAAAGATTCTAGAACTATCATTATAATCTCTGACAATGAGCTAAATTTGCATGTCTTGCTAAAACTCCATAGCTGCAATTAATCTTCAGTAGAAGGTATATGGTAGTTTTGGTTTAATTCTTAATGGATTATATTATACATAATAAGATTATCACAGAGAATTCATGGCTAGCATTTAATTAGCAGAAGGCAGCCTGATTTTAAAGATTATGATATCTAGTTTCTCAGACTTAATCATTTTTTTGAGAAAAATTATAAAACAGAAAACATATAAAATGGCATATTTATGTAAACTATTTGAGAGTCTCCTTCCTTAACTGTTTGGCAAGGAAGTACTGACATATCTACCTCCTTTACTTGTAGGCTATTGCATCCAAGCTTCATAGAATTACCTCACCAGATTATGAAGTCTGACTCTACTTGTTGACAAACACTGACTTTCAATTTAGGAATAAGCATCTCACATTCAATTAAATATTCCATGTTATAGTGATCGCTGTGTGTACTATCCTGTACCCCACTCAGACTGAGGTATGGCTGTCTCTGATAATGGCAGTATTGGCTGATCCCTCAAAATGGAGTCTACAATAATTCTGAGAATTGCTTGTTAGGGACAGGATACCACCTCAAACAAGTTCACATTCCTCGGGTCAGCCTCTGTCTAACAACTACTCTGTGAAGAGTTTGAAGGCCCTTGAGATTCAATTCCTGACTACTTTGAATATTCATTCAATTCCAAACTCATTATGGCACTGACAGAGAGCCCTTGTCACTCTGCTTCGAACACTCTGTTCTCTTCAGTTTTAACATGTGCTATTTTCAAGGCTCCTCCCTCAGTAACACCCTTGCACTCTAAGTTCCATTCATTAGATTCGCCTGGGGAGGTCAATCTAATATATCAAGCTTTATGTTCTACTGTCTTGCTCTAACATTTTAAAAAACCTCTACTAGAATTATTTCACATTTATACTCTGTACATATAATCAGTTCTTCCTCTTCCAAAAGATGATTAAGTTACTTTATCCTGGAGGAAATACTCCACTTTCAGTTAGTGTGAAAGGAATAAGTAGTGACAGAGTAGTTCTTCAAGAGCATGCATACTTTTGGGGACCATCTACCTCCGTGAGATCTTTATAAAAAGTGTTTTAAAATGAAAAAATCATTACCTTCTTTGTGTTTTAATTGTTCCCTTCTTTAAGGAAAAAGATTTGTTTCTACTTCCATTCAGAAAAATACAGAGTTGAAAACTCTTAAGTTTTGTCTACACAAATATTCTCATTGCAATTCTCTAACTTTTGTTTTTCTAACAATTGTAATAAATAAATGAGATCTCTCAAGTCAGCATATTGAGTCCACGTTGTGACTGTGTCACACTCACAATTAAATCTTGGGTTTAATTTTCTCTGGAGTACCAGGTATCTATGCAACTCAAAGCTTGAATATGTAAAGCCATAGAGACCCTACAGTGACCATGGAGTATCTCAAATTGGTAACTGTCTTCTCTAAGTATATAATTTTCTCTTCCAAACTTTAAAGTGCTATTAAAAAAACCAACCCAATCCACATCCTTATAATTATTATTGTTTCTCTAATATATAAGGATAGAAGTTGCATCTCAACTAAATTAACCACTAGGGAAAGAAATTGATTCCATGGTATACCACTACTTATTACCAGCCCTTCTTAATACCAGTAAAAGAATTATCTTTATTTTTGTTTTTTTGGTACTGGAAGTTGAACTCAGGACCTTGCGCTTGCCAGGCAGGCACTATGCTAATGAATTATATCCCCAACTCCTACTAAAGGAATTATGATAGTTGAAACTTGGTCAGTAATTCAGATTCAATTAATTGCTCCACAAGTCTGCTTTCTACAATGACTACTGATAACAACTATCAGATTGAAATCTTTAGAAACAGAACACAAGAAAAGGCCACACATTAATGCTTGGTTCTTAAATCAAACATGGTCCCTGGGAACAAGGATGAGGGTAATGGGAAGGGAGGCAGAGAAGACGTGGAACTGCCACAGGAGTGCACTCCCATGCTGACCAGTATAACTGACTGGTTTATCAAATAACATTATCTCCCAAGAAGTGTGTCTCATGACTTCTCAAGACCTGCAAGGCCTGGAGAAAAAGGAAGAATTTATTTTTTCTATTGTTAAAGATTCACCTGTAGGGTTGTATTTTCTTCCCACTGCTAGGACACATAGGTAGAGGCACTGAATGCTTCCAAAAAGTGAAACATGTCAACATCAACAAGGAAGTCTTGGAAAAGGGAAGAAATTTTGTAATGATTCTATGCAAAAAGGAGTATTTGTGGTGGAGTTGTACTAATTTCATCATAATCTACATTAAAATCTATCTGCATTATCTGGAGATGTGACAACTGGCCACGTGCTTTTTAATTAGGTAGAGCAAAGAAGATCTAAAAGGGAATAAAAGTTATATCTGATAGAAAGACATACTTGCTGTGTGACATTATGTAAGATACTTTGCTTTTTGGTCTCAACTGCTTCCCCCCTAACATGGAAATATGAGTATAGAATTTTAATTGCTTTATGAATTACAGAATATATTGTTTGCAAATACTCTTACAATGTATATACAGAGTGATAAATATGAAATATTGTTGCTATTTTCATGAAAAAATAACCTATGAAAGTATAAATTAAAATGTGAAATATCCCCAGTAATTTCAAAACCTAGATGAAAAATATTACAATATCCTGACCAGACTCTACCCCCTAACCACAAGTCAGCAGCGGAGCCCTCATAGTCCAACCTACCTTCCAAAACCTCCTTGAGTACAAGAGCCTCTTGGAGTCCATCTAAATATAAGCCATAACACACACTCTTCAGGGACCAGTGGACCCTTTCACTAACAAACACTGCACTTTGGTCAAGAAGGTAAAAACCACACATTTATCTAATGTTAACATTTTCAGAATCTGTGTTCCCTAAACCAATGGAAACAGTTCAAAATGCAACCTTATAAGGTCAACTTAGCCAGTAAGATTTTAATGAAGAGCATGAAAATGAGTTTAAAAAAATGACATTTAAACCAGTCACTTTGGTTGCTGGTAAGCAATGGTCAGGTTCATATTTTTCCAATGTCCACTCCGTTTACACTTTAAAAATACTGTAATAGAAGAATTTTTCCCATTTTTTCCTATATTTAAATCAATGTTCAATTTTTAATGTATTTTTAATATTTGAATTCCTTTTGTAAATGATTCCTCAAAGTATGTTTCAGAATATTATATATATAATATATATATATTTAAATCATAAAAACAGTTCAGCTCAACAATCCAACAGTGAGTTTTTATTTTATTATTGTTGTTGACTCAGATATACACTTCCAGTGATTACTCTGTGAACCGCCTCTATTATATGACCTGAAGATGTTCAATAATTTCAGTTTCACAAGAAAAACAGAAATAGCATAACAAACCAAAATACACTCATTTATAAATCCCAGCCTCTATTCTAATGCCTTGTGTAACGTGGCTTTTATTTAGTCTGTGTGATCTCTTTCCTGGGCTTTCTTAAAATATAGAGGATCTAGTTGATTTCACCTGGCAATAGGAAGTATATATCAAAAATTCCAGAGACCCTGCAGAGTGTCATATTTCTGTTCACAACATTCAATATAAATAATATTTGTAAACTGATATTCAAAATAAAATGATGATATCTACAGGTTTAAACGCCAGGTATTGTTATAAGATATGGGACTTTCTTTCCATTTTTCTATTAAGCACATTATTTTCTGAGCCTGTTAGTTTAAATGAGAAAATATGATGTAGCAAAATCCCCAGTAAGACAAATAGGAGAGATAAATAAAAATCCTATCATGTTTTATTCTCCATGACTTCAGAAGTAAAAAGTGGAGGACAAAAAAAGTTGGAGAAATTCTAGATCAGGGAAGCCCCATGCTCTGATTTTCCAGGGTTGGATTTGCAAAATTTTCCATGGTTAGAGAAATCATGCTTTAATTTGTATTTGACTTGGAGGTCAATTTAGTGTGAGATCTCACCTAGCCACCCATTTTCAATACACAGAACTAACTTTGTCCTTGTGATGACATTGAAGACTTGGACATAGTTGAAAATTGGAGCAGTACTGTCAGGCAAAAGGAGGAATAGCTTTTATTATCAAATATTTGTATGCTCACAAGTGGCCCTGACATATTAGGGATCAGAAGGCAATAATACCTGCTACGATGGAGAACAAGGAACAAGATTAGTAAATGTTACCTTTAGAAGATTTTTAAGCCATGGGCTACATGGGAGAAACAGCAGCAATTGATATGTTTAATTCAGTAGGGAGGGGTCCTACACATTACTGTAACTGAGTAAGATCTCATGTAGAAAATCTAATCTAATCTAATCTAATCTAATCTAATCTAATCTAATGTAGAAAATCTAAGTAAGATCTCATGTAGAAAGTACCAAGGATTCCTAATGGAATCAGGCATAACAGCAGCTAAGGTAAATCATACCTCAGCGTACAAGCAAAAGATGGCTACCAAGTAGCTGAACAGGTTCCTTCCCCAATGTAATGCAGTCATATCATAAGCCGTGCATCTGCTTTATTTACCAAATGAAAATTTAGATAACATAAGACTCATGTATTTGAATCATCCGAGAAGACATATATTCTAAAGCAACAGAAAACTAATGATTGAGTTACACTGAGATTAGCAAGGTAAAGCAGCCATTATAGTACTTCCTTTCTTGCTACTTACCCATGGGGGTAGTAAAAAGGATGGGAAAATGAGGACAGAAAAGATAATGTCTACTGCCTTTGCTCATTAGCCTATGGTGTGAGTCATTCTGCAACTCTGAAAACACATTGTTTACTTTCCAATTTTAGGCTGCTTCATATTTTTGTCAACTAAGTTTTTTCAGTCTCAGCTTTGCAGTCAATTTGTAGATGCAATCTCCAAATTCAGGTTGAATTCCTCTACCACATAGAACCTTCCGTTCCTGTTGCTTTGTTCCAGATGCCTTCAAGGAGCTCCAGGTAGCCACAGTCCTTGATCCTTTCATTCTGGTCACTATACCGCGTTAGTTCTATCATGATTGAATTGAATCTTATCCTTACAGATTTTCTTTTTCAATCTACTTTCTCAGAATCATTATTGTGACCTTGGTTGCTTTTGCCAGATATTTCCTACTATATTTCTCTTCACTGGACTTCAAGCCAATTTAATACGGAGCTACATGTCACATTGCTTAGTATCCTTTCAGTCAACTTCCAGTCATTACCAAACTGGCATTCGTGAGATACGTGTGTATATGATCACCCTAAAATAACCCCTGCATCGAAAATACACAGAGAAAACTGCATGAAATTATCTAGGAAAATGGTTAATTACTGGGAAATACATATGGAGCTGACAACACAGGTTTTTCACATGAGACAATTAGTTAATGATTGGGACTCTCAAAAGATCCTAAAAGTGCTGCATCTCCTGATCTCTCTAAGGTCAAAAGCAATCATTCTGGCCTGTTTGGTCTCATAGCACATTAACTGCTGCTCAACCGTAGAACATATTTCACTCCTCCATCTACTATACCTAGTGGTTTATTTGTCTTCCTTCAACATCCTTCTGTTTTACGCATCTATCTTTAGAATATTTTTTAGGACAAGACTTGCAAAACGTAGATACTGACTATTCTGTGTTTAACTGAATAGCAACAAATTTTATTTATTAATTGCAAGAAAAATGTGTTCTAATCTAACTCAATACATGCATACTGTAAGCAAAACTTTTATATATTAAGTTCATCTAAAATGTCCACATTGGCCTTATGGTTTTTGGAAGAGGGATTGTGAACAAAGGAACAAAGAATTATATAGATAGCAAAAATAGACATAAACAGCTGCTTTCATCTTCTGAAATTCTAGAAGGAATCATGCATATAATGATGTCTTCTTGCGAGAGACACAATATGTACGGTAGAACATCTCTGAAAGTTATAACACTATTCACTCCAGAAAAAGTCTGAAGTAAAGGGTAAGACTAATTTTAAATTCTTGTTTTTAAAGAAAGGAAGTGGACATACAAATACTGAGTCCACACTATCCACAGTCCGAAGGGTGTGTCACCTAACATTTTTCCTCAGGGCATGTTGGCAGTTTCCACCCCAGTCAAAATTCCATAGCTTTCACTGAAATGACCCCTCAAAGAGCTACCTGAGAATTTATATCTATCACCACAGTGCTTTTGTAATCACGAGCCTCGTTGATTCAAAATAATTTCTAATAATTAACCTTCTGTGGCATATCTCCCTCAGCTCTCCACAGTCAATCTTCAGATAATGAGTCCCTGATTGTCCTTTCTCTCAGACTTTTAATTTGGTCTGGTTTTTCTTTTTCTGAATTCTAATTGTTCTTGGTAATTAATTGTGTCCCCAGAATGATTTTCTGCATTATACAGATTCCTTTACATACCAAACCTCTTCTCAACATGATCGTTTTGCTTCCTTCCAAGCCAGTATAATCACACAGCAATGATCACTAAACTTCCGCTTTGCCACAGCACAACTGCTATACCTGCTTTAAAAGGCAGCATATACCACCAGGTATTATTTCAGGTGTAAGTTATTTTAAGCTGCTGCAAAGCCAACTTCTGTTCGCTGGATTCTCTAAGAGCCTGGTAGGTGCCAGGCAAGATGCTGCAAACTGGGAGTGCTGTGGGAAGTGTAAAGGGAGCCAGGGAGAGTCACAGAATGATGAGGGCTCCAGACTGCAGTGCAGGGTAGCACATGCTGAGAGACAGGTTTCTTCTAAACACTCTGAAACACAGTATGGGAGGAAAATCTCCATGATAGGGTGCAGAGGGCACTACGATACCCCTAGAACTTCCTCCAGGACTTAGCCTTCATTTCCCCCTCTTGCTGAGACAAATACTTCTCCGGAAATCCTCAGCTGAAGAGATGCACCTTAGCCAGGGTCATGCTTCTCTGGGAATGTCCATATTTAATATTCAGTACTGCTTTGTGACCTGGACCCTTTTTCTGGTATCTTTGGATCTTCTTGGCTTCAGATAACCTGATGAGGTTTTCCGAGGATTATGTTTTAACTGTCTTGGAGTTTATCTTCTCTTCTGATGAATGATGCTTCCTTCATTTTTTATATGAGTTGTGGCTAAAAACTATCCCCAGGAAATATCAATACATTTTAGAGTCAAGGTGAATACAATCTATTATAAGATGAACTGACCAAAGTTTACAAATAGTTTTGAGGGAAGTCCAAGCAGAGAGTAGAAACATACCTCAAATTAAGATTGGGAAGTAACTAGAGGCCCTGTGTGTGTCACAAGACCGAGAAAGTGTACCTGATGAATCATACGCCTCATGGGGTTGGGGTGGTGGTGTGGAGAGTGACCAGCCCTGAGGGTCAAAGTAGAAAGATGCATGTTTGAAGTGGTGTGGAAGACTCACTAAGATGTCGCAAGTTGGGTGACATGGAAGTGATGCTCCAGGGAGAGCACTGCAACAGCTAAACTGAAAAAGGATAGAAGGCAGAGAGATCTACAACGGGAAGACAGGTGGAAAGCTTTTATGGTATGCTGTATTGAAAAACAAAACTACCAAAGGGTACTGAGGTTAGATTATCTGGAGTGATATCTAGATGATGTGGTGACCCATAATTCATCAATTACCTAATAAAGTAAAAGAGGCAAGAGACGGTACTAAAAACATCAAAAAATTTAATCATACAATTCAAGAGTCAATTGACAAAGATGACCAATATAGAAAGAAATAAGGATTTAGATTATGTCTTTATAAAAGTACCTTTTATAATCCTCAGACCCCATGTAAGAAAAATAAAATCAGAGGATTTTAAAAATGAATTATAGTAATTTATGTGGTCTTAAAATAATGCCTGGCATGTAGTAAATACTTCTTAGTTTTGACAACCAGGTGGATCTTCTATATATCAATTTAGAAATGAACAGGCAAGCCACGGGTTATTAATTATCTCATCTCTCTTTGAATAATTTGAAAATCTACACAAAATTTTACATGATTATTGACTTAGTATGTAAGCTAGCATGCAAACAAACAAAAATTTCAAAAGCAATCATTTATTTCTAAGCCGCTGTTATCTAAAATCTTTCCCCTGAACCTTGTGTTATGCTTGGAAAATCAAGAGAATGAAGCAAGCATTTCAGTGAGCACTAAGTCAAGGACAGCATCTAATTCTGCTCTGCAGAGTCGAGTGTTCTAGAAGCACTCAAACATAAAATGACGTCTTTGCTTCTCCTACACCTGACAATATTTAGAGGTTTTAAGTGCCATCACCAAACTTAGCTTGTCAATATGTGATATTTTCTTTTAACAACAATAACTAGTTTTCACTGAATATATTTTGCATGCCAAACACTACATGAAGCACTTTATAAACTTTATCTCTAGTCTTACTAATTCTGCAAGTTTTTTTGATTCCTGTCTAGTTTCTACGTCAGGCTTTGGGTTGTTGACTAACTGGGTCAAGGTTGTTTCAGCTACAGGTTGTAGAGTAGACTCTTACTTGCAGAACCCTGTTTGTTTTTCCCTGACTCGCTAATTCACTCCTAGTAATTATCCTGTCAATCTAAGGTGCAGGACAAATGAAAGTGATGTTTGTGCTTTTTGCTTGTTAATTTATAAAATTGCTTTTTTAAGTTTTATAAAAGTACCAAAGCAAGTTAGTAAGGTAGAAGTATGTCAGTTATTATGTTCATACAGAAGAAACTACTGCCTGAAGATAAATGGGCACGCTCAGTAAAATGCATATGTACAAGACGAGAGGCAATAGCAGGATTTTCTCTTGCTGGAATCTAAATGAAAGGAGGTAAAATAAGACAAAAATGAAAAATCACCATTAATATATAGATAATCCACTCTCTCATTTGTTAAGTGTGGGTGTCTTTTATTATTCAAAGCATGTGATGTTTCTCTATTTTATCCTAGATTTTAGTAGTCTTTTTTCCCCACATCTAGAACGTGTGTTAGACTTAGTATGATTGATGTAAATGTGGCTGTTACCACTGTACCTGTCATCTAGTTGTTAAGAAAAGTGCAGTCATACAACTTTTCTGTTGAGCCTATCACCTTTCTTCACACAAGAACTGTCTTTCACTATGACATTAGTAGCCAGTAGGAGCAGAAAAAGCTCTTTGAATGTCAGCCTCCTACTCTTAGGAGGTTTTTCAAATGTTAGTGATTGTGCTATTTTTCACATGCACTGGGAAGATGGATGACCATTAAAAGTAATGAAAGAGTGGCTTTGCAAAATATAATAAAAATTTAAAATATTCACCAAGGGTAAAAAATGTATACTTATTCAAATTATATTGTAATTAAATTTCCTTGCTCCATAGATGATAATAGAGAAAATCAATCAATAGGGAATAAAATATTTGATGTTTATATTCCATGTAACTTACTTTGTATGTTTCTACTAAATATATTATTTATAACAAGAAAACATTACTGAAACTATGATTATAATTTTAAAATATGTTCATCAATATTCATTTTCCACTAAACCCACATACACACCAAAACTTTAAGAAGAAATTAGATCAATTTAGGAACCACAAGGACACAATCATTTTATCAGGTGTTCTATATATTTTTATCACTTCCATCTATCATTCATGTTGATGCTTGCATGCTCAGTTTCAATATTTGTATAGTTTTGAAATTAATGATGCTAAGATGATTATTGCTTTCTTTCATTCAACAATTATATATCTCCTGGTCAGTAATGACAAAACTCAAGAGTAACACCATGATAATAATCACTATTGAGAGTATAATAAACATTAGTTTGATTTGTGATTTTTCCTATTAAAGAATCAAGAGTGAACACAGAAGAGAGAAACTTCATTACTCACATGCTATCAATTTCAGTCTAATTTGAAAGAAGTGTTAATACTGTAGAAATCTTTCTACTTACAACTTTGCAGAATACAGTAGATTTTGTTGCTAAGGAGCTCAAAATGACAGATGCTTTTCTAATCCATTAGCAAAATGTAAAATGAAATCCTGAATGTCACTGGAACCCTCTTAAATTGAGCTAAATTTGGTTTTAATACTGATTGCTGCACATGTCTTACACGTTCTCTAGTATTCAGGGCTTCAGATGACAGGTTGCACTACAAATCACTCGTATCTTTCATCTTGATCTTTAGATGTATTTTTAGAATATATTTTATTTTATTGGCTGTCTTCTTATGGTCAGGATTCTTATGGTCAGGATGCCATTTATACATTAGAAAGAGATAATTTTATTGAAGTAATACACCAGGATAGACAGAAAACCAGAGAAGAGAATTGGTTATGAATGTTCATCTTATGACTAGATGCATGGTATAAATGTTGATAATAATTAGAAGAGTAAAAAAGCTTTCACCTAACACATTGTTCACAGTGATTTTACAAACAGTACCAGTACTTTAAAGTTGTGTAGTGATCCTACGAACAGTACTGATACCTTACAGTTGTACAGCATTTTGTTTCATACATTGTCCTGTATCATTTCCAGAACCACCCTTTGAAAGTCACCGCACAGAAAGTGTAATGCTTTCCTCTATATGTTCACTTCCTTGTAATTATGGAAGACTGTGACTCGTTCATAGTTGTAGAGGCAGGAAGTTGTGCTGTCATCATGAACAAGGCTCAGATTCTTGGTTCTGTGATTTTATTTTACTCTGAGGAATATTGTGATTGCAGTAAACAGAAACTGAAAACAACACACATAAAATAAGGACTTTTAATTTATCCTTTTTCCCTACTCTGAAATTCAATAAGAAAATGTAATACACATTTGTGCCCCAAGCAATGTGATTGTAAATGAATGGAAAAATGAAAGAATAAGTGAATCTCTGTTTTCAAATATAGTGCCTGAAGAATTTCTGATTCCTGATCATTCCCACGAGCACTGTTTAACAAGTTAATTTGTGTTTGCCCTGTCAGTGTAATTAGTCTTTTGCTTACATGTAAAGAAATATATAGTGATTGGCTGAATTATCATTTGACCTTGCAAATTTCTGTTTATGTTACATAGTACACAATAAATGTTCATTGAAAACAATATTACTGTGCCAGATTGAAGACTGGGACAACTTTATTTTTCTTTTCAACTTTAACTCTTTGACTATCTTAAAACCTGTAGCTGTAAGTGATTATGTTTATTTAAATTTAGATAAAAGAGGATTAAACCCATTATTGTTAGATATCTGATGAAGAAACTATTAATGCCTATTAGATTAACCCATAGATCAAAAGCATCATTTTAAATATATTTCTAACTTATTTACACTAAAATACTGTGCCTGTATGCTTTAAAAATGTTTAATTATAGACAAAAGTTGAAATGATAGGTTTTGCTAATATGTCTCAAAAGAATATGAATTACCAATTATTTTCAACAGCCATAAGCTGTGTACTAAATATAGTTGGTGTGTAAACTATTTTAGAGTATATACTGGCCATTCTTTATCTTCAAGTTACCTTCACGTTAGGCAAGATTAAGATTTTGACTTTGTGTATGAGACAGCACTGCAAGATGTCCACCAAACTCAAACTTTCCGAACCTACAGGAGAAGTATATTACCAGGTTTATTTTCAGCCACTTTTTAAGGTTTGGCCACATACCTAAGTTTTGACTAATAAAGTGTAGGTAGGAAAATATTCTTTTCTAAGGCATAGGACTTGCTCTGTGTTCCTCCATAGTCTCTTCTACTTTAATAATTATGGGAGTTGTGTTGAAGGTAGTGATAAGTAGAAAAATCCTAAATTTTTGAGACTTTTTGGAACAAAATCTCTAAGAGAAACTTTGACACACATTGGAATCTTAATAGTTAAAAAACATTTCATGGACTGAAGCCATTGAGTTGTCTTTCTAATGCATCAAAATATAGGCGACCTACTAGTAAACAAATTACTAACTTGAATCTTTTATCTTAAAATATATGAAAAAGAGAATTTATATGACATTAGGAAGTGAATAAGGAAGAAACAGAAATCAGAAGCTAAAAAGTTGATGTAGTGTATTAATTGCTTTCAAAATTCTTGATTATCTGTGATAACTTTGGAAGTAGATTATAAGCCTATTAATTTTATGGACCTAGAGCAAAAAGTTGGAAATCCTCATCAGAGCACACTTTCTTGTTATTGACTTAAATAGATGAAGGATCAGAAGAAAGAATTTTAACAAAAGCTTTAAAGACTATGAGCAAAACTGAATAGAAAAAGAGAATCCAAGGCTTTGCAAGGGCAGAAAAGCCAATTTCTCTTACATCTCTCACAATAAGAAACTAATTTAAGAAATAATTTTTGGCAAAAGACTGACAGTATTTTGAGTTGAATGAAATGACCCAGGAAAAATTTCAGAATTAGCATAGAATTAGCTTTAGAAAATTTCACAATTCCCGCTTAAGGCTGACATTTTCAAGGTAGACACCATGAAACTGAGTGACAGAGACATGGACAGTGAAAAAGTAGAAAACAAAATGTATATAGATTTGATTTGTGTGTCTTAAAGAACTTTAGGTGTGAATAGATCAGACAGTAATGTATCTGATACTTACTAAGTTTTTAAGATAATTGAGGCCATAAAATATTGAGAATTTTAAAATGACTCTCAAGAGTTCTTTCTTTGTGAGCACAGGCACATGTTAAGAGTTCCTCAGGTTCTCAGAGGAACATGTTCCCCCCAAAACTGTATTATACAGAGACAAATTAAATAACAAACTAGGAATACCTTTGCATGATGTGGACTTAGAGGTGTGGACAAGCCAATTTCTCTTGTAGACTTTAGATTAAAAAATATTACAGAATCTCAGCACTATTGGGGTATAGTGATCTTACTGTGTTAGCTCATTAGGGTTTCAGAACTACTGGAGAATAATGACTGATGAGGGCACCGCCTCCTTTTCTTTTCCAAAGGAGAACATTTATTCTGAATATGTGGTCTCTATACATTGTGTGAGATGTTTGTGTCTGTGGTTAGATAATTTTCTGACCAAGGAACATAGCCTTATTGGGAGTCTGTAGCTAGGGTCATGTATCATTTACACTATGTACTTTGAGATGGATGTGATAAGTGTATGAAACTCATTCAGTGTTGTCTCCCTTAGGGAAAGATGTCTTCTATTTGTAGGGAAAAAATGAAAATATATTTGGTGAACACAAAAGAGGATTATGACAGAGACACTATGTGTCAAAATTCTGTGATTAGTTTACTACATATAACTAGATAGTATTCAAGTGACCACTGCTGTTAGTGGAAACAAGTTATACTTATAAATTCCAAGACTGACCATGAAACTCTGCAAAATCTTTCACACATTTGCACTTTTGTGAGAAGGAATGCCACATCAAAGGTAGTGACATAAGATGCTAGCAACTTGGTTTACTCTGTTTTGTTGACAGTCTCCAAAGAAAAATTCCAATCTAAAATGGACTTTATATATCCTAGAATAAATATTTATTGCATGAATCTACTAAGTTTTGAGAGTTTATGTTACATGAGCATAGCAGATGTTGTCCTAGTGAATAAAGTATCACATTCAGCCAACTTACTCATATTTCATACAGTTTTGTGTGTTGAGTGCTTAGCAAAATTCTTGATGTATATTAAGAATAAGCAATTTGTGTTCAATAAGTATTTGTTTATGCAATGGATCATTGGTTCTTTGAGGAAAGTAGGGCAGATAAAATTTCATAGATAGGAAAATAGAGATCACAAATATGCAGTACAGTGAATTATTACTCTCGATTCTTCAATTCCCTGAATAAGAGGATTTCAAATGTACAATCTTAAGCCTGGTGTTTTTCAGCACGTACTGAAAACATAATGGTTCTCCTTGAGGGGTTAGGAAGCATGGAGGTTTCTGCTTGTCTTGTGGGCTTTTTCCAGAGAGTGAAATAGTGCACATAAGGAGCTGCTTATCTCAGTAAGGGAGCTGGGAAGACAAGGACTCATCTGCGGCCTGAGGGAGCCCTGGCCACTTGAACACTTGTAATACGGTTGAGGTTGGTAAAATTATAGGCACCTGCAGGCCTGTGATCAACTTAAAAACATTAGAGAGAGTGATTTCAATGTCATTTACTACATAGCAAAAACTGAGCAGAAAAATTGGGCTGCTGAAAATTGAATGCAGTCTTCTAACTTTAGAGTCAGCCTTCTACTAACACATATAGGGAAGATTCATTTTGAGTAACTTGACTCTTTTAATTAGTAATTCTTTATTCAGTCCTTTACTGATGTTTTTAAAGTTTGGAATGCTTCATTGGTTTTTATATAATTTTATTAATATTTACTTTTCCTATGGATTATTTAGCATTTAAAAAGGACTTTCACTTTTAAAAAAATCTTCAATTTTCCAAAACTATGATGTTAAAGCCAAAAGAAATTGCAAAGTGATCACTTTAAAGAATAAAATTTTTCTTCTCTTATGAATCTATATATCTCTAATGAATTTTGTTAATGTCTTTCAGGTCCTCTATGGCATTGAAGAAATGACATTCACAGGAATTTCTATAATAGAACTGTGCAATTATTTTTCCATTTTCAATGGGTAGTGTAAGAAAATGCTAATGTACGTTTTATTTTTTTGTTTGTCCTACATATTTAATAAAAATGCTAAATATGAAAACCCCAATTCTCCTAATTACTGGTACTTATTTTTAGCACTTTTGTCCATTAACAAGGCTTCAGAAAAAAGGGCTTTTATAACTTACTGCTTTTGCTGTCATTATTAATGCTGTGCTGTCATCCTCTCAAAATAACCCTCCTTTTTATATGTGTTCTACTGTGTTTATTTTACAGTAAATCTTTTAAAGTACAAATCTCATTTCCTTTTTTTCCTGTGAGCTAGATTTAATACCTCTTAACTAAAGTGACCATTACTTCTTTCAATTCACTAAAAAAAAAAAAAAAAAATGGCAAAAGTCTTGACAGGAGAAATGAATTTACTACTCAGTTAGTTACAAGCAAAACATCTATGCAGATTGTACTTTCAGTCACAATCTCTAATAAGGTGTCACTCCTTATTATTTCATAATAACAAGGACAAGGAGACACTGCATTCTAAGCTGTATGCCCAGCACCTCATGGTACCGTATTGAAGAATTAGATATTATTTGTAGAAATTTTGGGCATGTTGTAAATGTCTGAAAAATATTCATCTTTGATAACCAGGTCTAGTTCCTACCAGGTATCTACTAATTGCTTCATAATAATTAATAGGACAATATTTACCAAAGCAAAATAAAGAGCACATTAAATGACAGGATTTTATTTTTACTTTATATAATTATGTTTCTACCTAATTTTTATTCATTGTTCTAGTGACGTGCTTTCACTTAGTAAACACAGCTGTGCAATGGCAGTGATAATAAATAAAGCATTTAGAAGAAAATACTATGTATCTTAGCGAAAATTCTCTAATCTTCCCATCTTTGTCTTCATTTTCCTCTATTTAACTTACCATAAAAGGCTGAAAAGAGTTTCATTGTTTGGTCTTATGAAAAAATGACAGACAATAGTTTTCAAGTTGACTCATCAAAGGAAATTTTCACATTTTTACAAATTTCCTATTTAGAAACCTTCTTTTATTTTTCTATTGAATCTGCACTGGTGAGTTAGCTTGACAGATTTTATTCATTCTCAAATGGTACAGGAAACTCTGATGCTATCTTCTAGGATACTGGAAACTTGTCCCTTATTATTATAAGTTTAAGTTGAAATGAATGCTGTCAAAAACATTTCAGCCACAAAGAAAGGAAAAGGAAACAGAGTAATTTGATTCTAAATTTTATCCTGACCAGTTTTTACCAATACCTCTTATTCTATGCAACCAAATTCTCACAGTCAGAGATCTTCTATCCCTTTTGTATCTTTAGTACAGATTTCCTCAACCTTGGCAGAACTGACATTTGGGATTAAATGGTTTTTGTTTGGAAGGTTATGCTGTCCATTGTAGGATGTTTAATAGCTTAAATGTCCCTATTCACGTAAATGTCTCTGATTCAATGCATATAAAGTATGCTGGAGGATGGAACCTCATTCTTGAAGGATATTGCCTCTAAGATGCTGTTTCAAACTTTCTTTCAGCAGGCCTTTCTAATGCTGTCAGGTCAGCAGCAGCTGGGTGATGCATTATGTATTACAATCAGTGTACCCCGGGGTCAGACGCTTTGTGATGAAAACACGGCCTTGGCTAAGACGTTATGGTAGCACCTGTACAGTGGTGTTGGTGAAGGCACAGTAAAAAAAAATACCCATTCTGGACATTCATTAGTAATGCTATATTTTGCCTAGGACGTAGGAATGTATGGTTTGACATGAATGCTTATCATAACTTTGGTTTTTACGTACCAACCATGACACAAAATATTGTGGTGGCTACTGATAGTTCTGTGTCAACTAACATTAAGCTGTTCCCACTTGGAAGTTTAATGCTCTTTTCTAATGTACTTATTCTAATAGTTGTTTTTGCTGTAGTCTGGAGCTTCTGCAAAGCTCTTCCCCAAGTAGAACTTCAGTCTTCATATATATAGACTGAAAGAGTTTTGAATATGGGAAATATATTTTCTCCCAAACCTATGAGAGGTGGGCAGGAGTAAGAGTCATGGTTTCTTCTTTATGGCAGATGGGCACAGATTGATGGGATGTCTTACAATTTTCCCTACCATGCCCTCCTTGAAACATTTTATTTAGTGATTGGTCCTTGATCATTGATGTACATCTGCTAGCCTCTGAAACTTACATCCGATCATGGCCTTTGGAACAGAAGCTCCTTCTTGCTCATCCTTCCTGATCAACATATTGCCATTGATATAAAGCTATAGATCAATGTAATAATCTTCAGAACTCCTAGACAGCCTAAGTGTGTCTTTTTCTTTATTAAAAAGTTTGACAGAAGTCCTGGAGAAAACTGTAAATAGCTATTCTTGTTTGGCCCCCCAAAATGAAACTGTTTTGGATCTTCTTTTTGAACTGAATAGCAAAAACATGTTTACTAATTCAATGGTTGTGTATCACTTATTTCAGGTTCACTCAGCTATCTACCAATGTACCATACTTAGTACAGCAGCTGCAATCTCATTTGCTGTTTAAATGTGCAGTGAACATGCAAGTGCCATGTAAATACTCAAAAAAGTCTACAGTGGTCTGTTGTTATTCACAGGGATTCAATTCCATCTGCAACACGGGTCATGAGTCAGACTGCTAAGGTAAAATAAGTTGGCGGGGAATAGGATCCTGACAGTCATTAGCTCCTTGAACATAGTGATTATCTCTGCTATTGTTCTGAAATATAAAATGTATTTTTGGCTTATTTCAGCATGTTAACTGGAGGAGCAAGAATCATTTCAGAATCTTCCAGTTGGTCTTCTCAAGCTATTAGCTCCACAGGTGAAAGTCACAAATTGCAGCATTACTTGACCCGCTACTTATATTCATGCCAAATATATTTTCATACAGCAAAGAAATCCCCAGTAGGTGGGTTAGTGGACTCACTGAATACATTTTAAGTTGAACTTTAGTCAGGCTTCTGTTATATGAACTCAATAACCCATTTTATCAGAGAAGCCATAAGGCCACTTAAATTCTGTAAGTATTAATGCCATTTTAAACCTCAAAGCGTTTCTATATTCCTCTTTGCACAATGTATAGTAAATGATCACCGGTCCCTGGAAAAGGTATAGAAAAAACACTACAGTATATCCTGGCCAAGGTGCTGTAGGCTTGTTGAACATCGGGATCCGGTTATCTCCTTAGGTAACAGTGTCTGAAATATGCTTGCATACATAGCCTATATCTAATGCCAATTTACATGGGATGTTTAATCCCCTACTCTATCATCTGTCATGGCAATTTAGGCATGTCAGCCTGTAGACAGATTATTCCATGACTTAATTATGTTTATCAAGATGAAAGTCACTCCTGGAGACAGCAAAAACTTGTGAGGAGCAAGTTTCCATGTGTAAATACCATTGTATTACTTTTTGATGTAAATACAGTGTTATATTTGAATTCAGGAATGTGAGCCATTTATCCAGGTCAGGGTGTTAGAAGTCTACCAGTCATAACTTCCAGGTCATTCACCAGATAGTCCCAGCATGGATCAAGTCCTAATTCTTGCAATAAAGGCTTTTGTTTTAGCATGACAGATCTGCTATTGTTGAATATTCAATAGCCTTTGAATTTTAGCACCTGATTTTTTAAATTTTTGGTTTGATCTTACATTTTTTTCCTGGTTGCTAAGAGCAAAAGCAGGCTTTTTTTTTCCTTGAGATTTACCTGTAAGTGTCTTTTTCCTATGGATAGCTCAACATTGCTTATGCATTGCTTTCAGCTTTTTATTATTAGTCTATGTTAAGGCAAATCAGTGATAATCATGCATTTTGATGTTTTTATACTCATATTCTCCCCATATATTCCAGAAGTCTGGGTTGTGATATTCATTTACCTCTACTTGCATGCCATCCCATCTCACTATGGGTCAATATTTTTCAATTTTTATTTTTTATTAGTTACATGTTTACAGTGCATAATGATTACATTTCGTGAGGGGAGTTAGTACCTGTACCTAACACATTTTAATAATCTTTCCATCTCCTTCCCTTCCCTTTTCTCCATCTCTTGTTGCCTTTCTCATTTGCAAAAGATCTACTTCCCTGTTTCCTATTATGTATCTTTTATTTTGCTATTTATAATTTTGGTTTCTCATGTGAGAGAAACCACACAATAATTAAAATTTTGGATCTGATTTATTTCATTTAACCTGATAGTTTCTCAAAGTCCATCCAATTTGACACAAATAACTGCAGTTTATTATTCTTCACAAGAGTACTGCTACATTGTATACAAATACCATACTTCCTTTATCCATTTATCTGTTCATCAATATATGGGCAGTTTCCAAGGTTTAGCTCCGAGGAATTGTGCTGATGTAGACATGGGTATGAATGGATTACTATACTATGACAACTTTAACTATTGGAAATAGGGCCCTTCACCCTCAGGGAACCTCCTGGAGCCTGGCATCTTGGCCTGGTCTGTTTGGGATTGGGAACTTCGTGGAGACCGGCATCTCAGCCTGACTGTTTGGGACCTGTAGGCCCATGCTTCACCTACAGGAAACCTCCCAGAGACTGGCCTGGGACAAAGGACGGTGGCCTGGCCCGAGGTTCCACAGCTCTGATTCACCACCCCCAGCATCTGCCTTACAACTTAGGGAGCCAGGAGTCCACAGAGGGGAGTTAGGACCCTGCAAGGGAGCCAAGAGCCTGTGGGGGAGCCACTGCTGCTCCAGGAACTGAGGGTGCAAGAGGTAATTTGCCACACATGCAGAGGAAGCTTTGGAGCACCGCTCAAAGCAAGGAAATACAGAAAAATGACAAAAGGAAAGACCAAAAGGCAGGCTCAAAGCTCCAGCCCTCCCCAAGAAAGCTTAGAAGCCATGTACATAGAAGAAAAAAGAAGCCATACACCTGAAATGTCTGAAATGATATCAAATGAAATAGAGATGCAACTAGGGAAAGCTATGGAAAAATTCAAATCAGAAATACTTGCCCAGGTAAAAGAAGAATTGATAAAAGCAGTGAAAGAAATAGTGAACACATCTAGTGAAGACACAGCTAAAAAATTAGAGGAACAAAGCAAACAGATAGAATCCCTCAAAGAACAATATAAGAAACAAACAGAATGCATAAAGCAGATTCAAAGAGATATACAGGAAATCAAAAATTCTATTGAAAGCTGCCAAAATTGCCTCAAAGAAAATGAAGATAGAATTTCAGACCTTGAAGATAAGATTGCAGCCAGTGAGCAGAAAAGACAAGATCTTTTAAAAATAACAAAGAATCAGGAATAACAATTCAACATCTGCAAGATGATGCAAAGAAAAATAACATAAGATTAATAGGGATAAATGAAAAAGAAGGGGACAGCCCAAATGATATCAACAGGATATTTACAGAAGTAATAGCTGAAAATGTCCCAAACATGAGAAGAGAAATTGACATTTGGATAAGTGAAGCATATAGAACTCCAAACAGCCATAACCAAAATAAAACTACACCCAGACACATAATAATCACCATCCTGGAAATCCACCATAAGAACAGAATACTAAAAGCTGTTAGAGAGAAAAGAAAGATCACCTATAAAGGAAAATCTATCAGAATCACGGCAGACTTTTCAACACAAACAATGAAAAAAGAAGATCATGGAGTGAAGTATTTCAGATTCTAAAGGAAAACCACTTCCAAACCAGACTGACATACCCGGCAAAACTGCCCTTCAAAATGGATGGAGAAATAAGATACTCCCATGACAAAGAACAGCTGAAGAACTTCATGAACACCAAACCAACCCTACAAAGAATTCTGAAAGACATTCTAGATACCCATGGGATAAAACCACCAAGCAAGGCAGACAATTAAACAGAATGGAAAACTAAAGACACAACAGCAGAAAGATAACATGTCAACAATAAACCAATATATAACAGTTACAACCATTAATGTAAATGGCCTCAACTCACCAATCAAAAGAAACAGACTGGCAGAATGGATCAAGAAACAACATCCAACCATATGCTGTCTA
>PVJX010018077.1:0-37202 GCA_004027295.1 Dolichotis patagonum
TCGCCTCCACGTAGAACCCTTCGATTGGCTATAGACAGCTTATAAGCTTAGTGTAAGGAAGTGCTCGTTGCACAACACGCAGGGAGCCGTCAAGGACGGACATGTGATGAGGTTGCTGCCCGGTCAATAAAGGAGCTTGCAGAAGTCCAGTGTTCGTGTGCTCTCTTCCGCGGGACGGAGTCGGCGCCGGACAGTATACTGCTCTATTTAAGAACTAACTCCCTACAAAGAGGAGGGAAAGCCATGATCTATGGCTTAGAGATGTGCAAAATACCAGGTCCAGCTGTAGTTCTGACTTCCTTTGATTTTCAAGGTCTTCACCTCATTCTCTCAAGATAGCTACAAAAGCTCTTCTTGTTAGGAAAGCTAAAGTTTTTCTAGCAGTCTTACCCATCAAAAGGTGGAAGATGCCTTGCTATCTGGGAGATGACTAAGGGACAGGGGTTGATCACCTAACAGTGTCTGTATCACAATACCTTCTTATAACTTTGCCCTTCAAAATTTGCCCTCAATTTTCTTTTCAGTGCTGGGGATTGAACTGAGGGCCTTATGCACGCTAGGCCAACTCTGCACCACTAAGCTACATCTCCAACTCAGGTTGCTATTACTTTAACTCTGATTCCACTTGTGGGAATGGGGAAAACAAAGAGTGGTTTCTATTCTACCAGAAGTTGTGGATTACAAACCACCCCAGGAAAGCATCAGGACACGAAATGTATTTTACATTGCACAGTTAAGTACAGCCATGACAGGAAGATATACCTGATTTGACAGTCAGCATTCTGAAGGCCTCCTGAGCTTTTTCAGTTTGGTCACACATTGCTGACATGGCTGAGGATATGGAAACTAAGCATGATTAAAAATTGTCTACAGGGTGGAGCCCACCAAGCAGCCAACTAGCCAGGCTTTCTGGCACAAGCCATGTAGGGTCAGGAAGAGAAAAGTCAGCACCTCCCGAAAATCAGCTATGCTGGGACTGGGAGGAGCCCATCAAGAAGCCTACTAGCCAGAGCTTCTGGTAAGCTGCACAAACCATGTGGGGTCCAGGAAGAGAGAAGTCAGTGCCTCCCAAGAATTGGCCATGCTGGGACTGGGAGGAGCCCATCAAGAAGCCAAATAGCCAGCTTTTCTGGTAAGCCGCGCAAGCCCTGCAGGGCCCAGGAAGAGAAAAGTCAGACAGCGTCTCCTGTGAGCCTACCCGCATGCAGGCTTAAAATCAACACGTGTACCCTACACCCCACCCCCACCTCCCGTAAGTAACTGGTTGGTACAGAGGACAGGCTGAGTTGATAGCAACTGAGGTACAAAAAACAACTGAACACTTGTATTGTTTGGTTGATTTTGAAGGCCTGGGGTCAGCGCTCTAAGTATCTATTGAGAGGACAACAGTATGCAACACAGAAAATATGGGGAATTTCCTTCCATCTTGTCTTTGAAATCCAATATTGTTCACACTGTTTTGTTTTGTTCCAATTAATTGTTTTTGCTTTATTCAATGTTCTCTTTTGACTGGTTTTATTGTTTTATTTTGGTTTGATTTTGCTATACCTGATTGAATGGACAACAATTATGAAGATAACAAGATATACTATGGTAACCATTATTGTTTTCCTAGTATCCTGCTTTGAAGTTCTGTACCTGTTTCACTGCTTTGTTTTGATTGGCTTTATTCTGGTTTGTTATTATCTTATCTGGATTTTTATTATCTTTAAAATATAAATAAATAAAGATTATCTGCAAAAAATTCACTTTCCCATTCAGATGTTTGTTTTTCACTCTATCTGGCTGAGATGACAACTATGTTATTCTACAACAGAGTGAGCCAAGAGCCAAGAGTAAACCTATCAACAAACTCCTCACATTCCCCGCCTTGCTGTGGTTTAGATCCAGAACATTCTCCAAAAGATGCTTTCCAACATGAGGCTTTTGGAAGGTGATTAAATCCTGAGGGCACTAGAGCTGATTGAAATAAGATCTAGAAGAGTGGATTCTTGCTCTGGCTCCTCCTCCCTCTCTGCTTCCTGGCTGCCATGGGATGAGCACCTTTCCTCTGCCCGGGCCTTTCCACCATACTGTTTCCGCCTTGGAGTCACCCAACCATGGATTGAAACCATGAGCCACAATAAACCGCTGCTGCTTTAAATGGTGGACATCAGCTGTTATGTGTTATATCAGCAGCCCATAAAGTGACTAAGATGCTCCTCAATACATTAGACACATTTCCCTCTTCCAAGAGCCCATACATAAGGTCTGAAATGATACATCTAGTGTTTATCCAGAATCAGAAAGAGCATTTGGGCTGAAGCTTGCAAGGGATTTAATCTCATTCTCTCAATTACTAGCTCTGTGACCTTGAACCAGCCACGTCTCTTCTCTCGGCTTCAGTTAGCTTCTCTGTAATTGCAGAGGTTGGGTTATGCTTTTGTCTACAGTCATCTGAGTGCTGAAACGGGAAAAATGACCGAATGTCTTTAGATGGTTTAAATGAATAAAAAATTAGATTTCACCCTCACTGCTGTTAATAGTAAATGTCTATCTAATCAGATCTCTCTCTCATTCCAAATTAGTCTGTAATGATTTAAATTATAATTTACAGTTTTCTTCTTTCCATATTTCCCCCATTTTCTTCCTTCAACCCATCTGAGGGCAGGCCTTATTATCTCCATTATTTTCCTCACACGAAGTACTCTCACTTGAGGATCTCCAGTCTATAGTAGCAATTCCATACAGAGGATCTCCAGTCTATAGTAGCAATTCCATACATGGTCAGAGACTACTTGCCTCAAAATCTCCAAAGACACTTACTACAAAATCTTCCTGGGCTGCATATCAGAACCACCATACCAGAACCGCTGAGGTTGTCAGCCTGGGATTTGTTTGCCTTTTTAACAAACACTTCCAGGTGACCTTTAAATACCCTAAATTTGAGAATCACTAGTTTATTGAGAAAGGATAAAGGCCCTATTATGTAATAGACACTGGCTGACAGACAGACACATAGATCCTTTAAATCTTAACAACTCAATGAAAATAAACTTTTTATTTCTGAGTATTTTTACTTAGATTTTTCAAAAAGCTGCAAAGATATCCCTGATAACATACCTTTCACCCATTGTTATTGTCTTACATTCTTATGGTTAGTTTGTGAAAATTAAGAAAGCAATATTGGTACAATATTGTTACTTAAATTAAATTTTATTCAGAGTCCACCAGTTTTTTTATTATTAATGTCTTTTTCTGTTCTAGAATTAGTCCAGAATTCTACACAGCGGTCAGTTTCCATATCTCCTTAGTCTCTTCTGGCCTGGAACAGATTCTCATTTTTTCCTCTTTTTTTCTCTTTTTTGTTGTTGTTGCTCTTGTTCATTTCTTTGTTCTGTTTGCTCATTTTTCCTTTAATGACCTTGAAAATTTTGAGGCATAGTGGTCAAATACTTTGTAGAATATTCCTCCATTTGGGTTCATCTGATATTTTACTCATGATTAGACTGGTGTCATGGGCTTTTGGAAAGAATACCACAAATGAAGGTATCTTTTATATCACATAATATCAGGGGTACATGATATTCATATGCTATCACTTGATAGTGTTAATAAAGTATACATTTGCAATCCCAATTCAATCAGTGAGGAAATAGAAGTTTATCAAGCCTTGTGTTCCGTAAGTACAACAGAACCAGAATAAATTTTCTTTTCTCTGCCATTTTGATTGTCTAAGTGACCCTTTTAGTTTTACCCCCCACCCGCCATTCCAGGCCAACTTTCCATTTCCCATGTTGTTTTATGCTCCATTCATCCCCCTCCCCCAAATGTTCCAAGCTTTTTAGTGTTCAGCCCAAATCCAATGTGTACTCTGAAATCTTGCACAATCCCCCACGCACTCTTCTTTCATGAACTTCTAAAGCACTTATTGTCTACCCCTCTAATTTTCCACTTCACACTTCTTGTCTAAACTTCTGTTTTTCCAAGCTGTAATGGAGTAATAATGGAAAGAGACCACTCTGCGTATAACTCCATTTGCTCCTGAGCTGGATGATATTGGTATCTTACCATCTGGTATCTTACCCTCTTCAATCCTCCACCTGGTAGTCACAGGAGTGTTTCTAAATTGAAAAATCTCTATTATTGACTTGCTTAAAACTTCTCAGTTTTATTTACAAAATAAAATCCAAATGTCTGATCATAACACATAAGGCCCTCATGATCTGATCCTTCTCCATTTCACTTTATTTCTAGCATCGTCTCACATCCCACTCCACAATAACCTGCATTTTAGTTATGATGAACTATTGGTGATTTCCAAGTGCTTGTGACCTTCGTGAGCCATGCACTTCTTTAACTTCCTCTGGTATCACTGAGAATACCATTGCAGAAGACTCTAATTTACATGGGGTAATACAATAAGATCATGGAATAAGGATTTGAAAAGTTGGAAAGTTGTCCTGCAAGTAAACAATATCATTAAAGACATAAGGGTTTTTCATTTGTTAGTCTGTTTGTTTGGCCATCCTTGGAATCTTTGATTTGCTCTCAGGTTGGCTCCCTTGATAGCCACAAGATAACTATAGTAGCTCTAAGCATTACTTCCAAGCACAGTAAGAAAAAAAATAAGAGAGAGAAGAAAAGAAAGGAAAAAAGGATGGAAACTATCTCTTCTAGTACTTCCCTTGTAAGATCAAGAAACATTTCTTGAAGGCCCCTAGCCAACTTTGTCTTGTATCTCATTGGTTCAAACTAGTTAATGCCTTCCTCAGGAGCTATCAAACAAGAACAGGCCTGCTACAACTAGCTTTTAGAAAATCAGCACTTACTCCCAATAGTAGAGGCAGGAGCACTTTCCCTAGAGTCAGGTAGGGAAGCGGACACCTTGTTTCCACCAGAAAGACAGAAAATAGTGGGTGCTTGGAGGGCAGCATGCAGTGCCCATCGCACTGTTACTGTTGCGGTGTCCTTTTTGCGTACTACCATCTCCTTCTTATCCTTTAAGACTCACTTAAATATTACCTCTTCCAGGAAGTCCTCCCAGAAGTCACCGAGCAGAATACAATATTTTTTCTTTTGAGCCTGCATATCACTGGGATTATATCTTTACTGTAGCACTTATTACATAGCCATAATTCTACTACCTTCAGAAAAAGTGAAACCTTGGAAGAATGGATGTATTTCTATTAACATTTTAGTCCAACCTTGTTGAAAGAAGGAAAAAGGGGAGAGAATTTCTCTCTCTGGTTGTTCATGTTAAACTTGGGATAATTTTACTTCCCAATAACCATTTTAAAGATCAAATAAAATAATATATATACATTCAACATAGTTCCTAATATACAGTGCTCTGTATACTTCTGTACAACATGTATGACATTCACTATTTTTAAAAATTCTATCTACCCACCTTTCACACACATTTCCCAGAACAATGCTTTGTTTTTTGTTTTTGTTTTTTGATTTGTTTTGTTTTGGGTACTAGGGACTAAACTCACAACCTTGCCCTTGACAGGCAGGCGCTTGTGCCACTGAGCTAAATCCCCAGCCCACCAGCAGAAGTTTTGGAAGTAACCACTTGAGCTAAAGCCAACCCGAGCATGAAGTTTTGGACTAATTGTTTAATCTATGTATCAAGAGTTTACTTAAAACTAATTTTTTTTAAAAGCCAGGTTATTAAACAAATTAAACTTTCAGTTCAGTTTGCCCTGTCTTAATTCCCTTTATTCCATTGTCTTTAAGAACTTTTCAATAACCTTTGCCAAATTCTGTATTAACAGAACTTTTTAATAGAGGATTTCCTGTAATCATACAGAACCCCCAATCTGCATTCTCCCCTTCAGTGACCTTCTACCAAACACCCTTTTCTTCTCTGCTCCAGTCTCTTCAGCATTCTGGGCTTCATTTCAGATCTGTCCTTTGGAGGTATGCCTCCCTCCCCTTCCTAACACTTCTTTGTTACTAAAAATAGCTGATGTCCCTTCAGAGCAAAAACACTTGGCAAATCAGCCTTTGTAGGTACAACTTTGTGCCGGTGTCGATGGTTGGGGGTGAGGGATGATATACAACAAGTTTGCCACCATCTCCTCCTCTCCATGGACCCCCTGCATTCCTCAAAGGAGTTTACAAAACCTTAAAAATAGTAATGCCATACTCATCAAAAATGCCAAAAATAAAGGATGCTCAGTGACACTTTGGAGGACATTAAAGAGTAAATAAAACCACCAGCTCCGAAGAGCATGAGAAAATATTCTGTGGAAACATTTAACTAAAGGGCCCCAGGCCCAATCCAATAAACTGGATCTATAAATGATAACAATTTAACACTTTTTAAGGAAACTGCAGTATACAGTTTGGACAATTTCCTTCAGACTATAATGAATATATTTCTGGTTCTTCTTACCTAGACTAGCTTGATATGATATTGTCAGCTAGGGTTCTTCCTGTTGCTCAGTGCTTTATATAGTCTTTGAAGCTTTGTGACATTAACCCTGAAAGAAGTCTGATTCTATTGCCTAAAATATTCTTTTCAGCTATTCAATATTCAACTTCTTGAAGATATTCTATTTCCCTGCAAGCAAAAAATTTCTACTAGGTAAAATATTTAATCTTCCTTAAAAATGGCATATGTGTGAATAAATCCATTCATACGAGTGGATACCTATCTCCTTGTATATCAAAATATGGACACGTTGTATAAGATGTATATATGTACAGTATACATGCACACATTTGTACAGGTACACACTTGAATGTGATTTTACCACTTTATACTTCTAAAACTCATCTCTGGAGTTGCATTGTCCTAATTTCTTTGCAAGACAGCAGCAAAACTGCAGCACAAACTAAAATTGCTCAGAGACCTAAATTTAAGGTAACTAGCCCAATTTGATACACAATTAAATTCTATTCCATTTAACCTATTGGCAACTGTGTCAACCTTCTTGTCAACTATTTTCTTCTGATGCTCTAACCTCAACTCAAAAATCATTCTACTCTCTTTTTATTCTCCAGAGTTCATGCCAAATTCCTGCCTGCTATTGAATATTTATTATATATCCTTAGAGCCAAGGTTCTTATAACCTGATTTGTAGACCTCTGGCTATCTGTCAAAAAGATTCTTTAGGAGTATAAATAGCTCAAAGAGTTTGCCACACAAAACTAGATATGGGAAGAATGGGTGAAGAATTAGAAATATTCTCTAGTGCAGGTTAATATAATCATACAATTGTGGGGCAGAAAAAGTACACCAACAATGTTACCACTGAGGAGTTAGCCAGACATGAACTTAATGTCTCGAGTTCTGGGGAACTGAGAGTCATCCTCAAGCATGCCTTCCAATCATGGCATCACTGTTACACATTAAGGTCACATCTGTCTTCCTATAACTACAATCCACATACTCATCTTACATCCACTATAGTGGTTAATCTATAGTGGCTAGCCACTGAGCCACTGCCTCCCTCCAGACACATACCCCAAATCTAATCACAGGGATAGACCCTTTTTGTAGAGAACTATGTGCAAAGAAATAATTTTTCTTACAACTCAGGAAGTTTGCAAGTGAAACTTCTCTATCCATGCACTTCCTGGTAAAATATCCCTCACACTGCTTTGTACTGAGTAAAGGAGTAACAAGCCGTGCTTCCTCTGGGCAAGTAGCAACTCTTTAATAGCACATACTTATGAAAAAGTTAATAGTAATAAGGCAGTATATGGTTATTAATAATATACAGGGAGACAGAATATTTTTTTAAATTTTTACAGTACTGGGGAATGAATCTAGAGCTTTTGCACTGTGCAACATCCCCAGTGCTTTTTTAAAAAATATTTTATTTCAAAGTCTAAATTGCCCAAACTGGAGTTTAAATTGCAATCCTCCCGCGTCAGCCTCCCAGACTGCTGGGGTTCCAAGTGTGTCCCACTATTCCTGGCTTGAGAGACAGGAAATTTCACTTTTGACTGTTTAATAGGATGGAAATCCTTGTAATAGTTACCATATACTTACATCCAATAAAGAAAATGAGGATCTTTGTGTTCTTTGAAGCATCACCTGATGGCACCAAGGGGGCAGACGAGGGTGTTGGTCATGGTATGGAGCACGATATTCATTAAATATTTGATGGTAAAATAAATGATCTACAAATAAAATGTTCCCTGACCTTCCTGAGCATAAAGTTGAAAAGGACAATAAAATTATTTCATTAGCCTCCAATCTTCTTTATGAATAACATTTTCATCCACATAACTACTTAATCTAGATATATCAAAGCATTTCTAAACCCAAATTAAAACTCTAGAAGATACGTTTTATATGAGCTAAGGAAGGTTTTTTAAAAAAAAAACCTTGTGTCTGAGATTATACAAGCCAAACAATGGAACAGAAATCAGAAGGCTCTCTGTTCCAAACAGATCTTAGGAAGGGAGCACTAGTACTTCTATTTCAATTTCTTATTAATGATATCTTCTAACAAAGTAATTTGACAGCTTTAAGAAAAAGTGATTAATTTTCTTTGAAATCCAGATGTTACCCTTTTGTAGAGGATGACCTTGAAGGTTCTATAAGGAAATGTCATGAAATAAGGTAACAGGAAAAAACCTCTTAGCCAGTTTATAATCATTTCTACTTGCTCTACAATATTGTTCTGTAATGAAACACAGAATGTTTTCTTCTCTTTAGTTCTTTTTGTGTATGTTATGTAGTATAAGGCTGTTATATATTTGGTGTTATTTTTGCTTAAAAGGATCTTAAGTTCTATAAGACACATAAACTATTTTGTGAGAGTCAAAAAAGTTAATGCTGTTTGTTACTATTAATTATAAATGAAATATGTGGCTTCCTTTAACTCCTTAAAATGTATTTTTCCATAAAATCAAAGAATTAATATAAGGAAGAATCAGACAGTATGTGTTGAGTCCCAATCCAATAATTATATGACCAAACCACCTAATCTCAATTGTCACTTGTAAAAAACTTGCCACATATTCCTTTAAAGTTGAAATAAGATCTAAATGAGAATATGCACAGGAAGACAGACTTCTTAGACTCTGCATCAGTGTTAAGCCAATGGAGCTTCGTCCAGAACAGATACTTACCTGGGGCAAGAATTAGGTCTACCTCCACTTGTGTGGCGTCAAATTGGAATAGTGAATGTAGGAGTTAAGATCACTGCCACTCATACATCAACTTAAGTTTCTATTGTAACTCAGCCCAGCACTGCTAGGATTCTAAGCAACTAAACACTCTGATGACAGAGGGAAAACAGCAACTGAATTCAGAAAACCAGAGTTCCCAGTTCAATGTGTTATTCAATTGCCAATTAACATTTATTAACGCATGCTAGAATATAAGTACATCCTCGTGACAGAGTTGATAAACGAACTTGATAAAGAGGGAAACCCATCTTTATTTTTTAAATTAACATATACAGAGCCAGGCAAGTTCAGAGCCACAGCAATTCAGAAATGTAATCCTGAGCAGATGGCTGCTCTCCACACGCTATCTCTGAAGGGGATTTTTTTCCCCAAGGTAAATAGAAACAAATGTTTTGGTGCATTTTGTACCAAAATATAGATCTCACAAGAAGCCTTCCCAGCATGACACAAGATCTTATTAATCACTTTTTTATGGCAAAGAAAAAAAAAACTGTGGTTAGTAAGCTAGTTTAACTAGTTTGTGAGCTGTTATCCCCTCATTAAGTTTCTCTTCGTAGACAACTCCTTTCTTTCTTTCTTTTTTTTTCCCCCTGTTTGGAATATGTTCAGGTACTTCTAATGTATTTAAGACCTTTCCTTTTAAACTTGCCCACTCTATTTTCCCATTTCCTCAACCATCTCCTAGAACAGGAAGCTACAAATGGAGGTGTCTCTCTTTAAAATGTTCTTTTAGTACCAAATAAAATATAGATGCTTCAAGAGAATAATATACATTAGCATTTCACTGACTCATTTATTCAGCAAACCTATTTCAGGGACCAACATGGTGAAAAGGAAAGACTTACCAGTCCCTGTTCTGTCACTGATAATACGGCATTAAAGACAACTCAAAACTATTCTTTGCTTCAGTAAGCCATTATAAGACCCACCTGACAAGGCCTTTTGTAAAGAAGCTCGCTCACTCATTCATTCTCGGATTCAGCAAATATTCACTGAACCCCTTCTCTGTGCCATGCACTGGCACAGTGCTATAGATCTGTAGTAAACAAAAGAGACACAAGTCTGACTCACGAGTTTAATCTGTAAAAATTAATAAAAAGTCTTATTTGAACAGGAAAAATAAAGATATTGTAGAGCGCCGACCCTCAGCTGCAGTCTCCTTTTGCCCAGAGCTACAGGTGAGGCTCCAGAGAAATGGTATAGATTACAAGAGAAAAGCTGTATCAGAAGTAAAAAGTGCTTCATATTCATATTAGCTGAAAATCTGAGCTAAAACTACAATCAAAAGATTTCTTCTTTCTTCTAGGGGTGATTTTTTTCCCCCCTGTAGTTGCTCATAGTGCCCTTCTCTTTGAAGGGAAGGTTAGCAAATGTAAAGATATGACTTTAAACACAACACACAGAAACAGCTTTCTAAACAACATAAAATGATACAACACCTTCTCCAGTCCAGTATGTCCAAGGTATGGTATGTAGGCCACTAAAAGACATGAAATTATTATAGGTGATACATAGATAAAACTTTCCTAATGGTTTTGTTCATTTTAATAGGTATCTGGAGATAATATAGCTATAAATAGAAACATAATCTCCACACATCAAAACCATTCACTGATATCTCATATGAAGTAGGTAGTGTTGTAATAGTCCACTTTATGTAGCCCATGTGAATTATAAAAGCAGGGCTCAGGTGTGACATTTTTCCAACCTTCTGACACAATTTTAGTGACACAGGAAGCAGAAGTGCTATCAGTACAAATATTCTAGCAACTGAATTTAAATCCCAAATTTCCATTTGCATTGCTGCAGTACTGTCAGAGACAGGCCATACTGTTCCTGGAAATCACAGCAGTTCCAGAGATGGTCCTGAAGAAGGGCTTATGGCTCAGCGTGGGTCATTTGCACCAGCAAAGGAAACATTGTGACCGGGGGGATGAGATTCTTACATTGCTCACACAGTCTTGATTTTTCCTTCAAGAACTTGGGACTAGGGGCAACCCTACTTGGACCACAGGACAAACATTAGAAAGGATGGGGTTCCACAAAAGAAAATTGAGGAACCACCCCTTGCTTTTATTATAATAATACTCTTATATTGAGTGTTGTGGTGAGGATTAAATGAAATAAATATGTATATTTCCCAATGAACCCAGTGAATGGCCCAAAATAAGTGTTTATCAAAAAGTGGTGCCTATGGGCTGGGGATTTAGCTCAGGGCTTAAGTGCCTGCTTTGCAAGTGTGTAGTCATGAGTTTGATCCCCAGTACCAAAAAAAAAAAAAAAAACAACAACAACAACAAAAAAGTGGTACCCATAATAATAATTCTTATTAATGTTTGTCAACATGATGATTTTCTTTGTTAGAGGTTTTCTAAAAACAGTATTAGAATCATATTTCCTATCTTAATTATTTTATCAACCTACAAATGAAGGATAATCATTTGAATATAAACTTAGCAGAGCCATTAAGTGAAGCTGGCACTTCCTCCAATTATATCCTTAATTTGTTTACTATCTCCATGCATAATCAAGGTACTCTGAATTACCACAATAAGATTTTCATTATCTCACCGAACAGCATTCTACTTAATTCTTATGTGACACATAGTTTCCTCATTACATAATCTTATCTAAATGTTTACCACACCAGTAATATTGACAATGCTATATTTGCAACAACAAATTACAGTATATTTTTCTTAGAGCCCCTATGATTTTGTGAGCTAATTTAGTGTAACAATTTACCCAAGTTTCAAATATAAAAGCAGTAACAAAATGAAACAACTGTATCACCAGAAACCTAGTAATGCTGCAAGAATCTTTACTTTTTAAAAAATATACAATATGGTTAAGAGAAGTGTTAAGCCAAATATGAAGACTAAAAAATAACAAAGCCACTTATCATTTTATAAATCAAGGACAGTATTATCTGCATCCTCTTTACAATACAATTATTTATGATAAAGTGGCATACTTTGAAAAGTTAACCAAAATATTTTAGTAAAACAATACATGAATAAATATATAAGTAAAAACTGTCATCTATTAGGGTTACCATGAAAAAAGGCACACATCAAGTCCAAACCATTTTCTTCAATATATTAGGTCCTCAATAAAATATAACAATCAATAGAGTCATCTTTTAAAATGTAACTAAATATATTTATTCTACTTTCATTAATGCAAACAGTAACAAAGTTCAGAAGAAACAAGACAGGGCTGGGGATATAGCTCAGCAGCACAGTATCTGCCTGGCAAGTGCAAGGTCCTGAGTTTGATTCCTGGTACAAAAAAAAAAGAAAGAAAGAAACAAGATAAAGATAGATGAACTAGTATCTAAATATCATAAATAAAAGTATTGCATAATAAGTCATAGAAAGAATTTTTAAATTCTGGAACTAAGTGTAGTAATAACTTGTGAGTGTAGAAATATATAAGTACTTGCCAAAGAAAACAAAAATATTCAGCTCACTTTAGCTTTATATTCTGTCTAGACTGTCAAATAAATTAAATGATACATAAGCAGAGGTGGCTAGACTCCTATCTTTTCATAGTGAAGGCATCTATAAAGCTCCCTAGGGCAAAGCTATTTCTGTTTGTGACTTTTTTTATGTTCTACAGCTTTCTCCTACTGAATTTATTACTTAGGAAGAACACCAGACACCTAAGTATATGTCTATAGTATATAGTTTATTCAAAATATAAATGCTAGTGGCTTTGTACCAAAAACCTCAACTGAATTAAAAGAAACATTAGGGTTTTGCTTTTACTGAAGGATTATGAGTTTCTTTTCTTTAGAATTTTTACATCTATGTTCATGAAGAATATTGATCTGTAATTTTCCTTTACTGTAATATCTTTTTCAGATTCTGGTATAACTGTAATGCTGGCTACATGGAACAAGCTGAGAAGTTATTCCCTACTCTATAATTCTCTGAAAGAATTTGTGACAAATGGTATCATTTTTTCCTTAAAAGTTTGGTTGAATCAATGAAGCCACTTGGGTTTACCATTGTTTTCAATGGGAAGACTTTTTAACTACAAATTCATTGTCTTTTAATAGATATAGGATTATTTGGGCTATCAATTTTCTCGAGTGAATTTTGGTATTTTATGTCTTTGGAAATTAAATTTTCCATTTCATATAAATTATTAAATTTATTAGCAAAGGATTCTTCATAATATTCTTTCACTATCCTTATTAACATCAATATACTCTATAGTGATGTCAATTTTCTATCTGTGATATTGGTAATTTATGTCATACTTATTTTTAATCAGTCTGGCTAGAGGCTTATTCATGTTATTTATCTTCTTCAAGAACCAGTTTTTAGCTTTTAAAAAACTATTATTTTTTCTATTACTTTTCTGTTTCATATTTCATTGAAAACAGTTCTGATCTGTTATTATGTCCTTGCTTCTGCTTACTTCAGGTTTAGTTTCTTCTAATCCTTAAGGTGAAAAAATATTATTGATTTGAGATCTTTCTTCCCTAACCTGGATATGAAGTCCTTTGAATTTTTTTCTAACTACTGCTACAACAGTATTCTAATTTTGGTATGTTACATTTTCACCTTCATTCAATTCAACATATTTTCTAATTTCCTATTTTATTTTTTTCTTGGACCTATGGTGATTTAGAAATATGTTCATTGATTTTCACATATTTGGGAGTTTCTCAGACATCTTTTTATTATTGATTCCTACTGTAATACCATTAGAGAATATAACTTGTACAGTTTGAATATTTTAAATGTATGAAAATATACTTCATAGTCCATAATATGGGCTTGAAAAGAATGTTACTCCGTGCCTCATGAACAGTGTTCCATAAATATCATTTAGGAAAGTCAGTTGATAGTGGTTTTGAAGTCATTTATATTTTTATTAATGTTTTATTCATTTGTCTTATCAATCACTGAGATAGGAACATTGAACTCCCTAACTGTGATTGTAGATTTCTCCCTTAATTCTGGTCAGTTCTCATTTCATGTATTTTGTCGCTGTGTTATTAGATTCACAAATGTTTTGAATTATTATTTCTTTTTATGAATTTACCCCTTTATCACTATGAAATGCTTTATCTATAGGGTTATTTTTTGTTCAGGAATCTACTTTGCAAGACATTAGTTAGCCATTCAATCTTTCTTTAAAAAAAAAAAAATGTAGTGCCAGGAATGTAGCACATGCTTATAATCCCAACACTGAGGCAGGAGAATCATTGCAAGTTCAAGGCCATCCTGGGCTACAAAGTGAGTTTAAGGCCAGCTCAAACTACATAGGAAGACACTGTCTCAAGACAAAACAAAACAGGGGCTGGGGATTTAGCTCAGCAAGCATAAGCACCTGCCTTGCAAGCGTGTGGTCATCAGTTTGATCCCCAGTACCAATTAAAAAAAAAAAAGTACCATAGTACTACATAGACCAGTGAGATAGAGCAGAGAACCCAGACATAAATCCTCACATTTATGGTCAAAGGATTTTTGACAAAGGTGCTGAGATATTTCAATGTTAAAAGGCCAGTCTTTTCAACAAATAGTGCTGGAAAACTAGATATGCAAAAAAATGGAGTTTGACTCATATATTGTCATATAAAATTTAACTCAAAGTGGATCAAATCTCTGCCTTTTACTTGGAGTATTTTAATCTATTTAAATTTAATGTAATTGCTGATAAAGTATGATTTATGTCTGCCTAATTTAAAAAGTCTTTTACCATTCTCAATTGTGTGTTTCATTTGGATAGTTAGTATTCTTATAGCATCAAATTCATTAATCTTTTATTATTTCAGAACTAATGTGCTTATTGAGGCCATCTAAGCTATTTTTCATCTCATACATTATATTTTTCAGCCCTAGAAGTTTAATTTGGGCCTTTAAAAAATCATGTTAAGTCTCTACTCATAGAAGAGAAATTTAACACAATAATATTTAGCATTGGTCTGCTATTTCTAATATTTATGTCATTCTGAATTTTTTGTTTTATTTGGTACTGGGGATTCAACCAAGAGCCCTTGCAGCAATCTACTCTACAGCTTTTTTAAAAAATTTTGAATCAGACTCTCAGTAAATCTCTAAATTCCTTAGGCTGGTCTCAAATTTATGATCCTCCTACTTCAGGTTGCCAGAATTCTGAGATTACGGGTGTATACCACCATGCCTAATTCTGACTTTGTTTTGATTAATGAACTATTCTTCTCATGGTAAGTCAGACTTCCTTGCTTTTTGTCATGTCTGCTGATATTTGTTTGGATGCCAGACATTGTGACTGCTATCTTTTGAGAATTGAGTATTTACTTGTATTTTGTAACAGGTCAGAATCAAACTCCTTAGAAACAGTTTGATCAACTTCAATCTTGTTTACTAGGCAGAACCAATTTAACAGTCTGAAGCTTCTTATTCCCCATTACTGAAGCAAGAACATCCTGAATACTCTATTACCCCCATGAATTATTAGATATTCTGATCTGGCTAACAGGAATAGGTGTATTATTGAAACTTTGTGAGAGCCATCAAAAATTTGCTATTTTCTCATTTTATTTTCAATACTAGGGATAGAACCCAGGGACTGGTGCATGCTAGGGAAGTACTCTACCACCAAACTGTAGCCCCAGCCTTATTTTCCTAGTCCTGAACAGTTTTTTCACTTGCATGTGTAAATCAGTAATATAAATATTTGTCTTAGGGCCAGGTATATAGCTCAGAGGCATAAGCACCTGCCTGGCAAGCACAAGGTCTTGAGTTTGATTCTTGGTACCAAAAATAAATATGTAAGTAAATAAATATTTGTCTTCATGATACAACATGGCCTGATACTACTATAGTTAGTACTGTAAATAGTAATAATACCAGTGGAAAATTCTGCAGTTTCCAGAGCTCTCTCCGTGCAGTTCTCTTCTCTTTAGTACTTTGCCCTGAGAACTCAGCTTCCTTAGTCTCCCTAGACTTTTAGTTCTATCTTCTGTACCCAAGGAGTCTGAAGAACTCCTCCTGGGATTCCCCTCTCTGCACTATAACCTAAAAACTGCTTCAAGATAGTAAATTGTGATAATCATAGGATCACCTCATTTGTCTCCTATCTCTCAGGAACCACTGTCACTCATTGCCTGATATCTAAGGTCTTGAAAATCATTATTTCATGTATTTTATATGTTGTTTCCCAGTTGTTCCATGTAGAAGGTAAATAGGCAGTTAGTGTTATATTCTGTCCAGAAATAGAAATCTTTCTCTAGGTTTCTTAATGGTTCCCATGGGCTCTAAAAGCTTCAAAATTTTTCTAAGTCAACAAAATCGCCATGTGGCATCATTGTAATGAGATGTAATAGGAAAACATGAAATACTGAATACTCTGAAATACTTGTCACAAAAATATTTAAGCTGATTCTGAGGCCTGCTACACCTGGGCCAGGATAGGCCTCACATAATCCACCATGGTGACAGAGAGAAGTTCTCCAGTCCTTGAATTCCTCTTATCTCCAGAGTTCCTATATCCACTTCCATTTTCTTTATATTAATCTTTGAAAGAGTTCATATTATCCCTTTAAGGGAAAACAGGCACATGGATGAGGGCAATATTTAAGCTGAATCCAGACCCAAGAGGGAGAAGATAATTTCCTCCACTGGTTTGTGAATTTCTAATATACTGTTATCTTCATACAAAGAAGCCACGGCCTCAAAGCAAGGAACAAGATCAGGATTCTTAATTGGATTATACCTAAATGACTTACTAGATAGAGTTCAGCTAGCTCAACATTAGAACCTAAGTAAGGTTGATAGTCAACTAAACAGGAAAATAGAAGTGAAAATAATATTTTAACATGTAAAGATTGTGATAGCTAGAAATTCCTCATGGAAATGGGATTTTTTCCATTATCTATCAAAATCAGGTTTGGATAGGGATGGGATGGAGCCTCTGCAGAAGGATCAAGTCCCAGAGATTATGTCAGTTTCTTGAGACATGGCTTTCCCAACGTACATCACAATTATTTGTGATTCAAATGCATAGTCATAAGCCTCATTTCAGAGTTTTTAAATAACAATCTGTAATGTGGAGTCTAAGAACCTGGACTTTTAATAAACACTCTTGGTAATTTTTACACATATTAATGTTTGAGAGTAACTGTAGAGAGGATAGAAGTTTCACTACTGGGGTACCAAAAAAGAAATGTAAATGTATGGGCAAGGTATGGTGCCAAGCAGTCTAGCAGTAAGAGGTTCATGCTGGTTATTAGATGGGTGAGAGGAAGATCCCACAATATCAACAGACAGAAACCCAAAATTGAAGAAATGGTTTAGGAGTCAGGTGTTGATAATAAGCAAAGTGCTAAACTGACAAATGATGAACATCACCCATGTAACAACCTGCAGTAAGGATCAGCAAGAAATCTAATCATGCAGACTGCTTTAAGGACTGGATTTTCATCTCCATTACATTTAAGAAATCAAGGTAGAACTACTATACAGAAATGGTTAGAGAAAGATACAGAGACTCTTACAGAGATCAATCACTGGAACCAGTCACAAGGACCAGAGCCTAATCCCTAGGGTGACGTAAGCCCTAAGAGGAACCAGCATATAAACAGAAATAATATAATACTCAACTATTTGGATTTTCCTTGCTCATCCTGACCTGGGTTAGTCCAGAATCTGTGATAAGGGTTAGGCTGCCCAAGGGAGCTAAGTGGCCAGTTGAAAGGACTTGAAAAGCCCTATCTGACTCAACTTCCACCTCCTCCTTAAATTCTCTCTCAGATGTAGGCCTCTGAATGCCCTTGTAACGGGGTTTTTTTCTCAGTAGTTACAATGATGACAGCTAGATGTGAAAGAAGCTGATTCCTAAATAGAGTAACTCTCTGTGGAGGGAAGGGGGCAGCAGGATTCTGGAGTCAATAGCACCCTTAAGAAATTGTGAAATGTCATAGCTTAGTCACTCTAGGGTAGAGAATTCAGGTGTTTTCTGCATAATTCTACTTTTCTTAAAATAGACGGCACTTTTGTAGTGAAGGAAAACTTGAATTTTTGTAGGTATGCCTTAAGCATTTTATTTTAATTTAAAATATAAATGTATATTTATGAGTCAGTTTTTTAATGTAAAGCAAACATGGTTGTTATTATTGTTGTTGTTGTTATTATTATTATTATTATATTAGGTTTTCTTATTGGAGTCCCAGAATGTTTTTTGTGGGGGGTGATCTGTTTAGTTGTTTTTGCAGTACTGGGAATTGAACCTAGGGCCTTCAATTCACACTGAACTACATTCCCAGCCCTTGTTATTTTTAATTTTTTATCTTGACACAGGGTCTCACCAACTTGCTAAGTTACCTCAGTGGGGCAACTTGTGATCCTCCCGTCTCAGCCTGTAGAGTGTTAGGATTATAGATGAGCGCTACCATGCCAGTGTGGAGTCCGAGCATTATCTCTAACATAAACTGTATCTAAAACAGATTTCTAGAATTCCTAAAAACCTTAATGTGTGACTCACTATTGGACAAATCCATAAAGCCTTGGTTCCTTCACGCGTAGAGCACTGATGTCTCTAAGGCTGTGGACGTATCTTGGTAATTCCTTCAATCCCTGGAGGACAGCTTGTCAGCAAGTAGGCAGAGAACAACTAGTAATCACTAAAAGTGAACAATAAGGGGAACCGTTAGAGTGAGTGCCACAGAAAATCAGTGCAACATAGATCTAGCAGAAGCTGCTTGGTAAAAGTGAACTCCTGAGCAAGCTCTCCTGGCCCCTTAGTTAGTCGTCACTGGCTGTATTCTTCTGCGATCTATGTGACTTCCTTTCTCAGTCCCCTGGGGTGTTTCCTACTCGTCTCATTCATCCACAAAGAAATATTTTAAAAATCAATTGGTTGGTGATTATAAGCCATTATCGGCCACTATGTGCTAAAAGGAGCATGAGGCAATCTGGAGGAAAACCTTGCATGATAGATTTTTAAAATTCCAATATTTCTAGGTATAGTGCTAGTTGTTTTTTTTGTTTTTTGTTTTTTTTTTTGTACTGGGAATTGAACCCAGGGCCTCACACTTGCCAGGCAGGTGCTATGCTGCTGAGCCACATTGCTGGCCCAGTAGTGTCACTTCTAAGTTGGAAAGTCAGGTCACAGTCTTTTCATAATAATGGCTTATGTTTACGAAGGTGTTATTTTTCTCAAGCACATGTGTGAGAGATTCTTTCTTGAATTAAAGGGTGGAAAAAAGTAAAGGGAACCATTTTGACAGGGGAACAGATATCCTTAGACTCAAGGATTACATAACAGATTTGTAACACTCCTTTTGTCCTCTGGAGAGGCTCCTACCCACTATAATTCTGCCTTTTACATTCTTTGCTGCTCTCCAAGTTCTCTGTCCCCTCAACACAAATTGAGAATTACAGAGATAGAATAAAGAAGGTGTCTAAAGTCCAATGTATTGATTGAGGAAACTGTAGTCCAAAAAGTGAATTAACTCTCCCAAAGTTGGTCGAACAAAGACCATAAGTCTTCTTCACTCTGGCACAGTGTTTCACTCTGTTACTTCTGTTTTAAAAATTACTTTCATTTTTGGTTTGTCCAAACCTACGGAGACTGAAGCTTACCAATGTCTTCCTTTAATTGTTGTATATCATCTATTCCCAATTTCTGGTTGTCACTCTTATGAAGGAGGGAGTGCTGTAAAATAAGGAACATATTCTAAAAAATATGTACCATGAAGATAATATATTTTATTTTAAGATCTAGGAATAATTTGTCGGAATGGATGCCATAGGACCATGAATTTGTTGAATAAAAATTTATGATGCTCAATAATGTCTGGTAAAGGGAAGGGAGGATTAATGAAAAAAACCCTCACTAACATATGAATTACATAACTGGTCTCAGAGTTATTTAAAAGAATATCTTAGATATAGTCTTTGAGCCTAGGATCCCAGGGAAGTGGTATGATGTGCAAAAATACCACTACCTTTGAATAAAGGCATCCATCCTGATTAAGCATCTTGTGAACTGGGTAATCTTGGGCAAATCACTTGAACTTCTCTAAGCTTAATTTCATGATGCATGAATAAAAAAAAAGAAATCTTGGTTGTTTCAAAGAACTGTTGTTATAAGAACCAAATCAAATAACATATGAGAAATTGTTATAGTTCAAAGGTCAGAGACTCTATGTATCACAATGGCAGGGAACCATGTGTGTTGTATTCAACGATGTATCCTTAGCAGCTAACACCACATCTGGCACATAGTAAGCACATAATATTCAATAAATTCACATATTAATAAATTAAGGTAATTATAGGAAAATATCATTCTTATTACTATTTTCTTGCTGGGGAAATATTTATGTAAGGATAAAGCCAAGTGCATGAGTACAGCAAAGACCAGAGAAAGAAAAAGAGAAATAAAAAAATGGCTGGCATCTTTCCTTCCTCAGATCAGAAGCAGAAGTGGTACAATTAAAGAAAATATGATAAAAATTACCAAAACTGCTCTTTTTCTTCCACAGCCCCATTCATTCAATCTTTCAATCCTATCACTGATGTTAGACTCCCTTTAGGTATCAATGTCATTAATTTGAGTCATCTAAAAGTCATTTCATTCAGTTTTCTTAGTGAGATGTATATATATCCTCTCTTTGGTCATAAGGAATAGTACTGTTTTATATTATGTTGAATACACCTAATTCACAGTCATTCTTCCCTATTTTATCTCTCTAAAGCCTATAGTGACCAGGGGGAAAGTCAGTGAACTTCAGGGACAGCTTAAGAGGAAAACAATGGAGTTTTTTTTTTCTTTTCACTTCAAAATGTAAGTGATTGCAGCCAAAATCCTATGAGATAGGTGTCTGGTTAAAAATGTATCTCTCTCTGAATTGTCCTTTTCCAATTTAATAGATGTTTTCCATCAGACACATAAGAATTCCATCAAAATGTTTTTCTCTGTCATAGAGGTCAGGGTTTTGTAGGTCTTTGGGGAATAGATAAAATGCCTAAATGTCAGCTCAACAGAAGAACCATGTTACCACACTGGAACACCATGTTCTGGATACTTGGCAGACTTTGGGAATATCCCATACCACGTGTATTTTGGAGGATGCAGACAGGCCACAAAATTAAGTCTGTCTAGTTTAGCCAAATACCCTCAACCTACTTCTAAGTTTCAGATAACTGATAATCTTCCCCTCCCCTAGTCACATTTATCACAGTTAAAATGGTTTTAACTGAATTCAGAGAAAACGCATCTGCTTTTTGCTTTCACAAATATAACTGACAGGAACAAAAAGAGTTCTATCTGTAAAGAGCAATGTGGCAATAAGACTCTGGACCTTGAAGCTTACAAAAGACTAATGAGATAATGTCTAAAATGTGTTTGAGATGCATGTGTGAAAAGGCTCTATCGAGATAGAAAATGTGATAAACAATGCAAGAAATCTTTGGGTCAGGAAATATTTTTCAGAACAAAATTATTAAGTAATACTTCGCAAATATACATATGTTAATCTTCTCTGTCAACCTCAGTCTAGGTAGACTGAAAAGTATTTGTAATTATTCCCATCATGATAAATAAGAATATCAGCTTCTACTGAAGGATTTCCCAAGAAAATTCAAACATAAAACCAAGCCAAGTTTCCTACTTGAAGCACAGGTCTTGGTCAATCTTATTATCAAAGTGAAATCCCTCCCCAACTTTCCACTTTGTTCAAACCAAATGCATCCCTGTGGGATTTCCTTGCCATCATAAATTGACAAAAACTGCAAATCACATGCTCTTTGGGTTTGTGAACCATCACTATACACTCAACAGAGAATGTCAACAGTGACCATATAATGGACTTTAGAGACTGAAGAGCTCAAATCAATTATCTACTAGACTTATTATGCTCCTTCATTTAAAAGTCTAAAAAACTCATTTCTTCCCATGGCATTTCTTCCCCTTAACAATTATAAGTAAGAAAACTAATTTATTTTCATCCTTTCTAAAAAATAACAAATGGGACATGACGTTTAGCAAAGAATTTCCTAATGGAATATTGTCATGTGCTCTTCTCACAAATTCTTATAGGCCAGTAATTCTCCCATGAGTTTGTTCAAAATCAGTAGGATTTCATTTTCAGACCTTTACTTGAAGACAAACCACCATTTCTTTTTAAACTCACCCAATCTTATACATTTTCTAGTATAATCAAGTAACAAAATTTGTATTAGAGAAGTCACAAAATCTCAAATATGAGAAGAGCTTTCATATATTATCTGATTTAACCTTTGCTAATATACAGGTGAATTTAGTTATCAAATATTAAAAACTGTGGACAGTGGGCATGTTTGACCTCTTGGGATACTTTGTAAGTGATGACAACTCCCTTAAGCACAAAGAAGGTTATAGTGCCCACTTGATATAAAAATTAAGATTTTCAACCTTTACCTCAGATTTGCTGATTCAGAAACTCTAGGGACGGGACTCCAGGAATGTGCATTTACCATAGGAAATCATCTCAGGAAAATATTTATACACAATAACATTTGAAAATCACTGCTCCCTTAAGTCTGAGAGATATGCAAAATGTATCAGTCAGGTCTTGAAATTATACTACACAGCCACAGTGATAAAATCAGCATGGTACTGGCAAAGAAATAGGCCTGAAGATCAGTACAACAGATTAGAAGATGCAAACACAACTACAAAGACACTCAGTCACCCTATATTTGACAAAGGGGCTAAACACGTTCACTGGAAGGATAGCCTCTTTAACAAATGGTGTTGGAAAACTTGGCTTGCCACATGCCAAAGACTGAAACTAGACCCATGTCTATCACCATGCACTAAACTAAGTCAAAATAGGTCAAAGATCTAAATATTAAAACAGAAACACTAAATCTACTAGAAGACAAGGTCGGTAGAAATCTTGGAGACACAAGGATAAGCAAAGAATTCATGAACAAAACGCAAAGTGTACAGGAAGTACTTCAAAGAATCAACAACTGGGATCTCATCTTATTAAAAAGTTTTTGCACTTCAAAAGAAATCACCAACAAAGTGAAATGAAAACCCACAGAATGGGAAAGAATTTTAGCCAGCAGTCCCTCAGACAAAGGACTTATATGCAGAATATGTAAAGAATTGAAAAACATCAAGCCCCCAAATTCAAAGATTCTCTCCAAAAATGGGTAACTGAGATGAACACACATTTCACGGATGAAGATATACAAATGGCAGATAAATACATGAAGAAATGCTCACCATACTAGTCATTCGAGAAATACAAATTAAAACAGCATTGAGATTTCATCTAACTCCAGAAAGAATGGCTGCCATCAAGAAATCAACCAATAACAAATGCTGGCAGGGCTGTGGAGAAAAACCACTGTTGGTGGGAGTGTAAACTGGTGCAGCCACGGTGGAAATCAGAGTGGCGATTCCTCAAAAAACTAGGATTGAAGTTCCAATCAATCCAGCTATTCCTCTCCTATGTATTTTCCAAGAAAAATTGAAAAGGTCATGTCTCAGCAATACATGTGCACCCCTCTTTATAGCAGCACAGTTTGTAATAGCTAAATCTTTGAAACAACCAAAATTCCCATCAACCACAGAATAGATGGAAAAGAGGTAGTATTTTTATACAATGGGATATTACTCAGCTATAAAAAAGGATGATCTCGAGGCTTTTATAGGTAAATGGAAACAACTTGAGACTATCCTCATAAAAGAAATAAATCACTCACATTTGTAAATATTGTATTATCTCTCTAGTATAAAAAATAATAATAAAAGATTGAAAGAATAATAAGATCCAAAATATATAATAGATATTAAGATAATGAAAGGGAAAGAAAGTGCTCTAAATGATATAACTGAATTTATGTTTAAGTGTGCAAGATAGACAACCGTACTACTAAGCTTTTGTTAGTTCATCAAATAGAATGGTTTGTACTGTCATTGTTTGATTGTCTACTTTTTATGCTTTGATTTTGTGACTTGAGCAACTACTTCTAAGATATCAATATGTAATTTATCAACTAGGATTTCTTACTAGTTTTTCTGGAAATTCTGTATTATTTCTACTCTTTTTTCTGTTTTACTTTCTCGCTCTCTATCTATCTATCTATCTATCTATATATCAGTCAGGGAAATGTCAAACAAAGGACTTGTCTTTTAGTGACATGGAAAATAAAAGAAAGGAAAAGAAAAGGAAGAGGTGGAGAGGGGAGGAAAATATTGACCAGTAGCTTCCCTTAATAAAGCCAGATATTTACCAGCAAACAAGAGGTCATCTTTTAGCATAATTTGGCCCAGACACTCTTGTAAATTGTATTCACCACTAAGTTGGAGTATGAGCAATTGATTTATAATAGAGACACTTTGTGCAGAAACCCAAAAACATTAGCAGTCTACCATTCTCTCTCAAATGCTTAATTCATTTTAGCTTCATTTAGCTCATGAACCACAGATGTGAGCCCAATTTCTTCCAATGACAGAAGTGTTCATAAGAAATTGCAATTTCCACAATTTTTTTCTGGTGACATAAATACAAAAACTAGTTGTTATAGCTTGTATCTGGACGCCTCCCAAAGCCTCATGCAGTCATAGGTGGGGGCTTTTTGGAGGTAGTTGAACCTAGGGTGGGTTATGCTAGGATAACAGATGCAATGCTAGGACTAAGAGTGTGAGTGCTATCTACTATGTAAGGGACAAAAAGAGGTGTTGCTGGTTGCTTATAGCTTATAGTTTGCTCCTTCTACCTTCTGCTTTCTATGAACTGCTTCTCCTCTGTAATGCCCCTGTGCCATGTCACTCTGCCTTGTAACCAACCAACCATGAACTGAAACTTCTGCAATTTGTGAGCTAAATAAAGCTTTCTTCCTTTAACTTTAGGTATGGGGTATTTTGTCTCAGAAATGAGTAAAGTAACTAAAGACACTAGTTAACAGGAAGAAAAGTTGAATTGAGTTAGACTTTAAGAATGTAAGTTTTGAGCAGATTAGTTGGCACATAGAAATAAGACCAATACTTTTCATTCAGAAAAATCACCTGGGGAGTGCCTATCAATGCAAACTTCAGGAAAGTCTGACTTCATAGAAAAAAGTGGATAACTGAATTTTTTAAAACCACCCTAACTGATTCTAATGTAAATAGCTTTGAGAAAACATTTGGATGCCAGGATTTCAAAACTCCAAACTCTGACCTAAGCCTTCCTTTGAGTTTAAATCAATATATTAAACATAGTAATGCATATTTAATTAATCACATAAAATGAAATAGGAAAATTCAGTTCATTTAATCAGAGTTTAGATAGGATAAATCAAAGTTGAGGAACCATGTCTACATCATAAGTTACTATCCTTCAGAATTGGAAGACACAAGAAGTAAAAAAAGAACCTAAGTAGACTTTGCTTTTATTTCTTTGAGAGTATATGTAAAACATTGAAATTATCTACTTGTAAAATATTAAACATGCTGAAAAGTGTGTGTGTGTGTGTGTGTGTGTGTGTGTGTGTGTGTGTGTGTGTAATGAGGATGGTGGATGACTAAGGGTAGGGTGAGAGTTACTTTCTGGCCAACAGCAATAATTAGAAAAATTTAAATCTGTGGTTCACACAAAATAATACTAAATAGAATCTGTCCTTGTTTTAAGCATACCCACCCTTGATGTTAAGATTGTAACTTCATGATTCCCACTGCAAACATGTACTAATGAAAGGAAGAAAGGGACAAAGAGACAAAGAAAAAAAAAAGAATTAATTGTGGACAACCTGAACATTGTAGCATTATCTAATTACTAAGATTCCCAGAGAACTGAAATACTCATCCTTACTTCCTTTAAGGAACCTAGAACATGCTTAGGTTCTGGGTTTGTAGGCTTTCTGAGTCATGTATTATAAAACACATGCTATCTCTCAGTCCATAAAACTCTAAAAGGTACTCTGGAGTATTACATACTTAATGACTTGGTTACTTTGAACAAGTTATTCAAGTTCCTGAGCTAAAGCACAGCCTATTCAACTACAAAATAGGTATCCAGATCAATCTTGTTAAAACCAAACTCCTGAGACTAAAAGATCTCTAAAACAAAAGAGTTCAGAGCTGGGGAGCAGCGGTGTGCTGAGTGGCATGAACTGAAGCCCTCCACAGCAAACTCTACCTAGATGTGCAGCCGCAAGACCTTGCTTGGGACCAGGTAGGGTCCCGCACAGTGTCCCCAAACAGTCCAAGACCTTTGGTTCATCACTTGGTCCTGCTTGGGTCCCACCCAGCAATCCCCAGGTAGCTGGGGAGCAGCTGTGTGCTGAGTGGCTTGAGCTAAACCCTCCACAGTGAACTCTGCCTAGCTGTGCAGCCATGGGACCTTGCTTGGAACCTGGAAGAGCCCCACCCAGCATCACCAAACAGTCCAGGACCTTTGGTTTGTCACTCAGATCCTGCTTGGACCCTACCCAGTGGCCTCCAGGAATCTGAGGAGCAGCTGTACACTGAGTGGCACAAGCTGAAGGCCCCCACAGCAAAGTCTACCTAGCTGTGCAGCCATGGGACCTTGCTCAGAACCTGGTAGAGCCCCATCCAGAGTCCCAAACAGCCCAGGACTTTTGGTTCATCACTGGGGTCCTGCTTGGGCCCTGCCCAGCAACCCCAAGCAGCTGGGGAACTTTAGTGGGCTGTGTGGTGTGAGCTGAAAACCTGCACAGTGAACTCCACCTACCCATGCAGCCTTAGTATATTGTGTGGAACCTGGTAGGGCCCCACTGGAGACCCCAAGAAGCTGGGAAGCTTTGGCATGCTGCGTGCTGTTAGCTGAAGGCCTGTCCAGTGTACATCTACCATTCAGCCTTGGTACATCACTGAGAACCTGGTAATACCCTGCCCAGTGACCTCAAGCAGCTGAGGAGCTTCAGTGAGCCATGTGGTATGTGCCAAAGGTTCACTTAGTGTACTCTCCCCATTTGGGGACACTTTGAGTGTCACTAGGAACACAGTAAGGCCTGCCTAATATCCCCTACTCAACTGGGGAACTCCCTGTAGTACAGTCAGCCATCCTCAATCCAAAAAATAACTAAGACTGCATTCAATAGCCCTAGGGTTATACAGCAAAATGAAAGAGCAAAATGCAAACTCAAACCTGCAGCCCATTCCAAACAAGCCTAGGAGACATGGACATAGAAGAAAATGTAAGCTATACATATGAAACCTCTGAAATGATAGCAACTGAAATAAGAAACAAGTCCATGAAGCTATAAAGAAACTCAGATCAGAAATAATCTCCCAGGTAAATCAAGAAATGATAAGCATAATGAAAGAAATGCTGAACATATCTAAAGAAGACATAGTTTTTAAAAAAATACAGGAATATGGCAAAACTATTGAAACCTTAAATGAACAATATAAGAAAGAACTAGAATGCATGAAACAGATCCAAAGAGATATTCAAGAAATTAAAAATTTAATCAAAGCTGACAAAACCACCTCAATGAATGTGAATAGACTTTCAGACCTCGAAGACAAGATTGTAGCTAGTGAACAGGAAAGGAAAGGAAAGATCTTTGAAAAATAACAAGGAATCAGGCAATAACAATTCAAGAGTTGTAAGATGTTGCAAAGAAAAATAATATAAGATTAATAGGTGTAAATGAAAAAGTAACAACACAAATGATATAAAAAGACTATTTACAGAAGTAACAGTTGAAAAATTTCCAAACATGAGAAAGGAAACTGACATGCAGATAAGTGAAGCATACTGAATTCCAACAGACATATCCAAAATAAATCTATACTTAGGTACTTTTTACTTATCATTGAGACAAAATATCTGACACCCAAAGTTAGGGAAGGAATGGTTTATTTCTTATAGTGTTGGAGGTTTCAGTCCATACTCAGCTGGCTCCAAGGCAGGGTAGCATGGTGGGGCCAGACTTCTTGGCTGCCACAGACAGCAAGGTATGAACTAGCAAGAGAGAGAGATAAACCTTCTTCCTGCCATTACATCATATCCTGGTTCCACCCCTGGGTGGTAGACAATAAACCAATCACAAACACTAGATTTGGTCACATTCATAATTGCATGAGGCTTGGGGGCCATTGACATAAACCATGGCATTCTACCCCTGGCTCCCAAAGACTCATGCACATCCTTTATACAAGAGACATTTAGTCCATCTCCAAAAGTTGTCAAAGTCTTAACAGTTTTAGCATCACTGAAAAGTCCAAGTTCCAAGTCCTCAAGATCTATGGCAAACTCTTAACAGTAACCCCCTGTACAAATGAAACAAGGTTAAACATTTTCAAAATGCAAAGGCACAACATAAACATTACCATTCCAAAGTTACAAATGGGAATACAAAGCATTGGAAACAAAGCAAGAGTGAACATTAAGTCCTAGAGTTCCATGCTCAGCATTTGAAATGATCTGGTTGCAAGCTCCAAAAGGCTTCGGTAATTCTACCCCTGCAGCACTTCTAGAGATTTCAGCTCCTGTAGCTTCTCTCTTGTAGTCCCCTCTGCTCAGTTTTTGCAGCTTTCCTTGAATGATCCACGTTCTTGGCTTTTCTAAACTTCTGGGGTCTCCACCGCACCTTTAGCTTCACCCTTACATCTTTACATATTGCCCTCTCAGGGGCACACTGCTTGGCCTGCCAGGCCTTTTGCAATTGGGGTGGAAGCCATCTTACCCTCAGAATTTGTGCATTTTCCTTTCACTTAAAACCAGTGCCATGTGGATGCCAACAAGGGTTGCTGCCAGCTGGAGCAGTAGCCAGGCTTTTCTCTCTCTTGGCTGTAGGGGTCAAATGCCTGGATTGCTGGGCTCTGTGAACCTGATTGTGAAGAAAAGCTTCTCTATGTCACTGCCATTCTGGAATCTGGTGTAGCTGCTGCCATTTTGGAACCTCATATGGCTGCTGGATTTTGGAACCTCATGTAGCTTCCACTACCATTCCGGAGCATGGTGATCGACAGCCTTCTCCTCTGAGCAAAGTCTTTCACTTTTGCAGTTTTGGGGCTGCAAAGGATGGAGACCCACTGCTTCCTGGGATGCCCCAATCTTTTTTATTTCTCTGTTCCTTTTCAGCAATCAAAGTCTCATCTCTATCTTTACAGTCCACAGCTTTATGGCCAAACTCACAATGTTTTAAATCATCCTGCTGGACTCTTTGCTCTTGATTCACAACATAAATCTGGCTAAAAGCTCCCAACAATGTCTATGCCACTGTCTCAACATTAGACTGCCTTGAAATTTCTTCTGCCAGATTAATCAGTTTGCTGCCCTTAAACTCAGTCTCAGGCAAAGTCTCTGCACATGAGCAAAATGCAGACAAACTTTCTGCCATGCCATAACACACATCATCTGGAGTCCAACAACCAATGCAGTCCTTCTTCCCAGCAGAAACTTCCAGAGCCTGGTCTTTCCTGGCAGGATTTTTGTCTGACTTCTGGTCTCCTAAGCTCTGACAAGAATCTCCTTTACAAAACAGCCTAAGCTATTCCAGCTCTATGCATTCAGGTAACATCTCTGAACCTTTCCAAACTCTTCTGATAAGCCATTTCCAAAGGTTCTTGAACTACATGATCAGGTATACACCACAGCAACTAACCCACTCCTGGTACCAGATTCTTTCTTTGTTATATTTTACTCATCACTGAGACAAAATACCTGATGCTCAAAGTTAGAGGAAAGGTTTATTTCATATAATTATTGGAGGTTTCAGTCCATACATACCTGGCTCCAAGGCAGGGTAGCATAGCAGGGCCAGAGTTCATGGCCACCACAGACAGCAAAGTGTGAAACAACAAGAGAGAGAGACACACACCTTCTTCCCACCAATACATCATATCCTGGCTCCACCCCTGGGTGGGTGAAACACTCACACCACCAATCCAAGCAGTAGACAATGAACCAATCCCAAATGCTAGATTTGGTCACATCCATAATTGTGTGAAACTTGGGGGCCACTGACATAAACCATGACACCCAGATATATAATCTGGAGTTCCTATACAGCTCCCTAGGACACTGGACTGGACCCTGGACGTTCCACAGGCCTCAGTGCACCACATCCAGTGGCCTTCTTTCAGTTCAGGAGGCTGAGACCACACAGGGGGACTCTCAGCCCTGTGGTACTGGCCCGGGGAGAGTTTGAGACCTGCACTTCCAGCGGTTGAGTTCCTAACAAGCTCCCTAGGAAACTGGACTGGGCCCTGGAGGTTTCCAGGCCTCAGTGAACCACACCCAGCGGCCTTCTTTCAGTTCAGGAGGCTGAGACTGCGCAGGGGACTCTCAGTCCTGTGGCTTTAGCCCAGGGAGATTTTGAGACCTACACTCCCAGCAATTGAGTTCCTATCCAGCTCCCTAGGACACTGGACTGAGCCCTGGAGTTTCTGTGGGCCTCAGTACACCACAGCCAGCTTCCAATTCAGGGAGCCAAGAACCTGCGGGGAGTCAGGACCACATGAGGTGAGTCCCGGTGCTCCAGAGCTGGCCAGGGGAGAGTTTGAAACCTGTGCTCTCAGTGGTTGAGTTCCAATCCAGCTCTCTAGGACACTGGACTGGGCCCCGGAGGGTCCGTGGGACTCAGTGCACCAAGGCCAGCAGCCTTCTTTCAGTCCAGGAGGCCAGGACCATGCAGGGGGACTTTCAGCCCACTAGCACTGGCCCAGGGGGAGTTTCAAAACAGTGCTCTCAGTGGTTGAGTTCCTGCCCAATTCCCTGAAATGCTGGACTGGGCTTCGGAGGTCCTGCAGTCCTGACTGGGCGAAACTCAGTGACATTCATTCAGTCCCAGGAGCTGAGGGCAAAGGAGGTGATTCCCAACACACTCAGAGGAAGCTTTGGAACACATCTCAAAGCAAGGAAATATAGGAAAATGATAAAACAAAAGACCAAAAGGCAATCTCAAATGTCCAGCCCATCCCAAGAAAGCCTAGGAGCCAAAAACATAGAAGAAAATAGAAGCTATACACCTGAAATGACTGAAATGATATCAACTGAAATAAAGCAGCAACTCGGGGAAGCTATGGAGAAACTCAAACAAGAAATACTTGCCCAGGTAAAAGAAGAAATGATAAAACTAGTAAAAGAAATAGTGAAAACATCTAGTGAAGACACAGCTAAAAAATTAGAGGAACAAAGCAAACAGATAGAATCCCTGAATGAACACTATAAGAAGCAAACAGAATGAATAAAGCAGATTCAAAGAGATGTACAGGAAATCAAAAATTCCATTGAAAATTGCCAAAAATGCCTCAATGAAAGTGAAGATAGAATTTCAGACCTCAAAGATAAGATTTCAGCTAGTGAACAGGAAGGGAAATACCTTTTAAAAATAACAAGGAATCAGGAAATAACAATTCAACAGCTGCAGGATGATGCAAAAAAAAAAAATACCCCATAAGGTTAATAGGGATAAATGAAAAAGAGGGGACACCCTAATGATATCAAGAGGCTATTTACAGAAGTAATAGCTGAAAACTTCCCAAACATGAGAATGGAAACTGACATATGGATAAGTGAAGCATATAGAACTTCAAATAGCCATAACCAAAATAAAACTACACTCAAACATATAATAATCACCATCCCAGAAATCCAACATAAGAACAGAATACTAAAAGCCATTAGAAAGAAAAGACAGATCACCTATAAAGGAAAACCTATCAGAATCACAGCAGACTTCTCAATACAAACAATGAAGTAAAGAAGACCATGGAGTGAAGTATTTCAGATCTAAAGGAAAACGAATTCCAACCCAGACTGATGTACCCTGCAAAACTGTGCTTCAAAATGGATGGAGAAATAAGATACTTCCATGACAAAGAACAGCTGAAGAACTTCATGACCACCAAGCCAACCCTACAAAGAATACTGTAAGACATTCTAAATACAAATAGGAAAAAAACCACTATGCAACGCAGACAATTAAACAAAAGAGAAAGGTAAAGATACAATAGCAGAAAGATAACATGTCAACAATAAACCAATATATAACAGTTATAACCATTAATGTAAGTGGCCTCAATTCACCAATCAAAAGAAACAGACTGGCAGAATGGATCAAAAAACAACATCCAACCATATGCTGTCTACAAGAAACCCATCTAACCCAAAAGGAAACTCATAGACTGAAAGTCAAAGGATGGAAAAAAAATACTTCATGCAAAAGGAAACCAAAAAAAAAGTAGGGGTAACTATTCTGTTTGCAGATAATGTGAACTTCAAACCAAGAATGTTCCAAAGAGATAAAGAAGGCCACTACATACTAGTTAGGGCAAAACTTCAAGAAGAAGAGATAACAATCTTAAATATAAATGCACCAGATATAAGAGCACCCAGCTATACAAAGCAAGTATTAACAGAAATGAAAAATCATATAAGCAATAACACATTTATAACAGGAGACCTTAACATGCCATTGACAAAAAGGGACAGATCAACTAAACAGAAAATCAGCAAAGAAATAACAAAACTGAATCACACCTGTGAACAAATGGACTTGATAGATGTACACAGAGTGTTCCATCCAACATCAGAATATACATTCTTCTTAGCAGTACATGGGACATTCTCTAAAATAGATCATATACTAGCCCACAGAACATATTTAAGTAAATGCAAAAGAATTGGAACTATCCCATGTATGTTATCAGATCATAGTGCCATGAAACTAGAAATTAGTGATAAAAGCAACTTCAAAAACCCCACAAACACATGGAAACTGAATAATACACTCTTGAGCAATCAGTGGGTCATGGAAGAAATTAAAGAAGAAATTAAACAATATCTACAAGCAAACAAAAATACAAATACAACTTACTGGAATTTGTGGGATGTAATGAAAGCAATCCTCAGAAGAAAACTTATTGCACTAAATTCCCACATCAGGAAGACAGAAGGAACACAAATAAACAACCTGATGGTACACCTCAATCATCTAGAAAGAGAAGAACAAGTCAAGCCCAAAGCCAAAAGAAGGCAGAAAATTATAAAGATCAGAGCAGAAATTATTACAATAGAAACTAAGAAAACAATACAAAGAATCAATGAATCAAAGGGTTGGTTCTTTGAAAGAATAAATAAAATTGATAAGCCTCTAGCCAACCTTATTTAAAAAAGGAAAGAAAAAATCCAAATTCATGCAATAAGGAATGAAAAACATGAAATTACTACAGACTCTGTGGAAATACAGAAGATCATCAACACCTATTTCAAAAACCTCTACTTTCATAGGTTCGATAACACAGAGGAAATGGACAGATTCCTAGAAACATAGGAACTACCAAAGCTGGGTCAGGAAGATGTAAAGCTGCTGAATAACCCAATTTTTATTAATGAAATTGAAAACATAATTAAGTCCTTGCCAGCAAAGAAGAGTCCAGGCCCAGATGGATTCACTGCAGAATTCTACAAGAAATACAAAGAAGACTTAATGCCTACACTCCTCAAACTCTTCAATGAAATTGAAAGGGAAGCAATTCTTCCTAACTCATTACTGGAAGCAAATATTACTCTAGTACCAAAACCTGAAAAAGACCCAACTAAAAAAGAGAACTATAGGCCAATCCCCCTAATGAACATAGATGAAAAATTCTCAATAAAATATTGGCAAACAGGATGCAGCAAATCATCAAGAAGATTATACACCACGACCAAGTGGGATTCATCCCAAGAATGCAGGGATGGTTCAACATATGTAAATCAACAAATGTAACCCACCATATCAATAGAGCCAAAAATAAGAACCACATGATCATCTCTATAGATGCAGAAAAAGCTTTTGATAAGGTCACTCAATTACGATAAGAACCTTACAGAGAATTGGAATGGATGGTCTTTATCGCAATATGATAAAGGCCATCTATGACAAACCAACAGCCAGCATCATATTAAATGGCCAAAAGCTGAAAGCCTTTACCTTAAAATCAGGCACAAGACAAGGATGTCCCTTATCACTGCTCCTATTCAACACAGTACTAGAAATACTAGCCAGAGCAATTAGAAAAGAGAGAGAAATAAAAGGAGTAAAGATAGGAAAAGAGGAAGTAAAATTATCATTATTTGCAGATGACATGATACTTTACATAGAAGACCCACAAAACTCCATTGAAAGACCCCTAGATGTAATAAATAAATTCAGCAATGTAGCTAGATACAAAGTCAATACTCAAAAATCAATAGCATTCCTATACACTAACAACCAAAGCACTGAGAGAGAAATAAGGGAAGCCACAGACTTCACACTAGCATCCAAAAAAATGAAATACTTAGGAATTAATCTCACAAAAGTAGTAAAAGAGATATACAGGGAAAATTATAATACCCTGAAAAAGGAAATCAAAGAGGACCTCAGAAAGTGGAAAGTCATCCCTTGTTCATGGATAGGAAGAATAAATATTGTGAAAATGGCCATTCTCCTAAAATTGTTATACAGATTCAATGTAATCCCAATCAAAACACAACTAAGTCACCTCATAGATCTAGAGAAATCATTGCTAAAATTCATCTGGAACCAGAAGAGTCCTAGAATAGCAAAGGCAATTCTAAGCAGCAAAGGCAAGGCAGGAGGCATCACAATCCCTGAATTGAAGTTATACTACAAAGCTACTGTAATAAAATCAACATGGTACTGGAATAAAAACATACCCATAGATCAATGGAATAGATTGGAAGATACAGCCACAAGCACAAACTCAACCACCTTATCTTTGATAAAGGGGCCAAACATGTTCGCTGGAAGAATGATAGCTGTTTAATAAATGGCGCTGGAAAAATTTGCTATCCATATGCCAAAGACTATAACTAGACCCATGCCTATTACCATGTACTAAACTAAAATCTACATGGATCAAAGATCTAAATATTAAAACAGAAACACTAAAACTGTTGGAAGACAAAGTAGGTAAAAATCTTGAAGACATAGGGGTAGGTAGAGAATTCACAAACAAGAATCAAACCACATGGGAAATACTTCCCAGAATCAATAACTGGGATCACATCTTATTAAATAAGTTTCTGCATGTCAAAAGAGATTTCCAGCAGAGTGAAAAGAAAACCCACAAACTGGGAAAAAAAATCTTAGTGAACTGTCCCTCAGACAAAGGATTTCTGTCTACAACATATAAAGAATTTTTAAAAAATCAGACCCTCAAAATTCAGAGACCCAATCCAAAAATGGGCATCCGAGATGAATACACAGTTCTCAGATGAAGAAATTCAAATGGCAAATAAATACATGAAAAAATGTTCATCATCATTAGTCACTAGAGAAATGCAAATTAAAAGTACAGTGAGATTCTATATCACTCCAGAAAGAATGGCCAGGATAAAAAAGACTACCAACAACAAATTCTGGAGAGACTGTGTGGAAAAAGGAACTCTTCTGCACTGTTGGTGGGTGTAGACTGGTGCAACCATTGTGGAGGTCAGTCTGGAGATTCTTCAGAAAGCTGGGTTTGGAAGTCCCATTTGATCCAACTATTCCACTTCTAGGCATATTCCTAGAAGAACTGAAAACATCATACCACAGTGATATATGTGCACCCATGTTTATAGCAGCACAATTTGTAATAGCCAGATCTTGGAAACCACCCAAGTGCCCATCAACTGAGGAATAGATAAAAAAGATGTGGTATTTTTATACAATGGAGTACTACTCATAAAGAATGATCACATTGAGACATTTATAAATAAATGGATGCAACTTGAGACCATACTCATAAGTGAAATAAACCAAACTCACATGTATAAATACTGTATAGTCTCCCTAGTGTGAGAAATGGTAAGAGTACATAAGATTTTAGGGTAATCATGATTCCCCATTACATAACTTTGAAGCCTTTTAATGTTTTCATTCATCAGTTGGAATGGTTTTATTCTATTTTGTTTGACTTTATTATGTGTGATGGTATGAACAGCTGTTTTGAAGAAAACAAAACATTATGGCAGCCATTGCTGATTTAATATTGTCTTGCTTTGAAGTCCTACCATGCTTTTATTCTTCTATTACCGTCGGTTCTCTCATATTGTGTCTTATTGGGATTTGAATATATGTGATAGTATAGACAAATATTTTTATGGAAAATGAGATGTTATTGTAGTGAGTGATCATTTACTGTTATTTGGTTCAGAATACCCTGTAATTGTTTCATTCTTTTGAATGGTTTTATAATATTTTGTTATGTTTGATATTATTGTATTTGAAGCCATGCTCAACTATTGAAAAGAAAGAGACATTATGGTAGCTAATGTTAATATCCAGTTGTCTTGTTGTAAAGTGCTGTGTTGCTTATGTTGTTCTGTTCTGATCTGCTTTGTTCTGTTCTCTTTTGTTTTATTCTTTTTAAAATAAAAATTAAAAAAAATCACCATCCTAGAAATTCAACATAGAAACAGAATATTAAAAGTTGTTAGAGAAAAGAAACAAATCACCTAGAAAGGAAAGCCCATCAGAATCATAGCAGACTTCTTGACACAAACAATAAATTCAAGAAGAGCATGGAACAAAGTATTTCAAATCCTAAAGGAAAATGTTTTCCAACCCAGTTTGATGCACCCTGAAAAACTCTCCTTCAAAAGCAGTGGAGAAGTAGAATACTTCCATGATAAAGAACAGCTGAAGAACTTCATAATTACTAAACCAATCCTGCAAAGAATACTGAAAGATTTCTAGATAGACATAAAAATAACTATGACTTCAAGAACACCAACAGGATAAAACCACTAAGCAAAGCAAACAGTTAAACAGAGGAAAAAGGTAAAGAACCAACAGTTCAAAGATAACATGATAAAAATAAGCCAATATTTATCAATTATAACCTGTTGGGAGCCAGTCCTAATGGGCATGCGCGCAAGATGGCGCCCGCACTCCGCCTATACCGCTCCCCCGCCCATCGTGTGCCCAAGATGGCGCCTGCACTCCGCCTATACCGCTCCCCCGCCCATCGTGTGCCCAAGATGGCGCCTACATCCTGCTTCCGGGTTCTTGCTCAGGTTGCAACCAGCACCAAATATGGCTACACACAATCTGCCCCGCGCTAATGGCCAATAGCTCGCCTCCACGTAGAACCCTTCGATTGGCTATAGACAGCTTATAAGCTTAGTGTAAGGAAGT
>PVJX010018078.1:0-37208 GCA_004027295.1 Dolichotis patagonum
TTCCCCTCTTCGTTTCCCCTCCCCACCATAAGCAACTGGCTGATCCAGAGAAACACAGGCTGTGATGACAGCCAATGAGGTAAAATACAACTTAATGCTTGCATTATTTAGTGCTTCACTGACTTTGCAGACCTAAATTTTTTGTTAATTTCCTATTATCTTGCTTTGAAATCCTATATCATTCTCATTGTTTTATTTGTTTTGAAGGCTGATTATTTTATAGTTGTGTCTTATTGTCAGGAAAACACAGTATATATCATACACATATCCAAAATTCATGGTGATAGCTGCTTCTGAGAAGAAGAAAAGATTAGAATTTAGGGGTAAAACCACAGCTATCTTAAATGTACCTGTAATTTTTATTCATTTTTATTATTTTAATACATTGTAAAGAAAGTGTGGCAAAATGTTTACCTCTGTCAGTTCTGGATAGAATATATGCAATTATTTGACATGAAAATAAAGATTAAGAAACACTTACTGGTAACTTAAGAGTAAGAGAGTTACAAGACTATGCTGTGTGGTCAATGAGTAGAATTTCAGGGTTCACAGCTTCAGAGGTGAAGAAGTTATGGATGATAACAAAGCATAAGGTGTGGCCACTTAAATGGGTGGCTCATGTAGAGTGGAAGTGGAAATCAATGGTGCATAAGAAGTAAAGGATGCAGATGTGTCACCAACATGGTGGTTGAGGTTTTCCAGAACGATGATAAGAGCCAGAATAGAAAGAGTAGTTGCCAAAGTCCTAACTGTGATTACAGGGTAAGGAGATTAATGGAAGAAAAAAAATGAGATGGGAAGGGGGTGGAGTATATGTGCATCAGTGGAGGAGTACCTGTTGACAGAAGCCACAGTGATGAGTAAAAAGCATGTTCTGTCCATCTCAAAGCTCCAACACAATGGATAGCAAAAGGTACCCTATATTTGGAACTGCTGAACAGTAACATGATTCAGGAAAAGTCTTATTTCAGTTAAGGTGAGGAGACACATTAAAAATCCTATAAAAACTCTAATTTTGTAATTTACTCACCTAAAATGATGTGGGCAATCAGAAAGGAACAGAAGATTTTACCAGTATATGCACACACACATACATGCACACACGTACACACAAAGAAGATGAAGGAGGAGGAGAAGAAGGGGAATAAGTGGAATTAGAGAAGGGAGAGGGGATTGAGGAGCAGGAAGAAGAATAAGCAAGGCCCTATGATACTGGAAATAAAACTTCCAACTACACCAAAGGGGAGGGAAAGCTGACAGACATTATCACAAAGCCAAAGGCAAAAAAATCCACAAAATATCCACTTTGGAGCCAGGCATGTTGGCTCAAGCCCTTAGGAGGCTGAGCCAAGAGGATCACTGTGAGTTCAAGGCCTGCCTAGGATACATATTGCAATGCTGTCTCAAAATGAACAAAAATTCACTTTTGGGTAACCAAGTTGGTTCAGAGTGAAATAACCTAAGGAAGAAGATAAGGAAATTTCAGGGTAGTTTGAAGAAGGAATAGTTTGGGTTCTGTAAACAGCTCTGAGAAACTATCAAGGAATAAATTAAGGGAGTAACCCACATAATAAGAGATATGAGATTTAGAGTCCAAAATAGGCCTATGCTCAGCAGGCAACATACTGGGACTTAAATATTCCTAAAAAATATAACTAGAAAAGTAACTAGGTAAGAATGTGAAGAGAGAGTCAAGAATAAAAGTCAAGAATCAAATACAGGTACACAAATAATTTGTACTCTGTGTCCTCTCTTCCCACTTCTGAGCTGAAAGAAACTCCAAAGGCTGAGTTTCCCCAACAATCATGCCAAGACATGCCAAACCATACTTTCTACTCCATACACTGAAAGGCCCCTCTGCAAGGCCTGCAATCATCTGGGTGACACTAGGAAAAGGAAGCACATGTCCTCTTATTGCTGAATTCATCATACTTAAAGAAGGTTTGCCATATACACATTCACTATTCTTCAACTCAGTTCAGGCAAGGGAAGAACATAAGCCCAGCACAGACTATACCCTAAACTTCACTTTTTCTTCAAAATCTACTCACTCCACTTTTGTTTTCAAGAGATCTTTTTCCTACTCTAGATAGGTGGAATAGAAAAAGTAAATCTCTGTCCAACAGCATTGTCTTTCAAATTGGAATGTCTCATATTTATACCTTGCCTTTTGAACAAGATAAAAATATTGATGTCTTTGCCCTCAGGGCCCCCATTTTTGGACCCTCAGAGTATACTCACATGAAGCCTCAGAAAGAACTCATTAATAGTGCACATATCTGGTCACAATTCTTTTTGTAGCTCTAAAATACTTCATTTCCAAGTGTCTCAAAATTCAGCACAGTAAAATCATTCTAAAGTATAAAATAAGTGATGACAAATTCATCTTTGTTCTCTTGTTAAGACTGAGAGAACAAGAATACCAAGTGACTAAAATGGTGGAACACAAGGGCACTGTGACATAGAAGTGAAAAGTAACTCGCTATAGTTGAGTAGTTTGATAAAATTACCAAACACTCCTACCCCACTTCAACAACACCCAACTCTTACAACAAAATACTCCACTCTGTTTACAGGGGGTAAGAGGAAACAATACAGCAGGAAGTAGATGGGAATGTGAAGAGGGCTTTTTAAGGCATTAGCAATAATCATAATTTTGCCTGGCTTCAGACTTAGTTGTGTCATACTCCTCCTACAAGATAAAACTAGGGTCAGAGCAGAGTTCTTTCAGTTTTCTGTGCAGTCCTGCATATAATAACACTCCTCTCAGTTGTCTTAGGGAATTTGAGCAGAGTTCACTAAAAATAATCCCATCTGGACCTGTTACTTTCCTCTGCAGTAAATGCCATCTCCTGCAGGAACACAATTCTCGCTCAACAAATTCCACCTTCCCTTCAAACTCACACCCTCAGTCACATCTGACAAAGATCATTCCCCAATGAAGTACTGCTGTCTATCTGATTAGCAGCCTAAAGTGGCAAAAGAACATATTAATAGCTAATGACCTATGAAACAGTAATAGCTAATAATACTTTTTAAATATTAACTATGTGCTATTACTGCTCTGAGAACTTCCTGTATACTAATCCCCACAAAAACTGTGAAGTATTATTCTTACCTATAAATTACAGATGAAAAAACTGAGAAACAGAGAACATAAACAGTTCACCCAGGCACATACAGTAGTCAGTAAATGGCACAGCCAGGATTTGAATCCTAGAGTCTAATTCTAGGGCCACTCTCTTAATTATTATGTGATTCTCTCCCTTAGAAAAGGACAAGACAGCTAATATGATGGTTTCACTTAGAAATATGTAATTTACAATTTGCCACTGGCCCTGCTTCTCAATGATTTCCTGTTTGCTTGGCCTCACTTCCATGTCTGATGTTTTCAGTCAATCATCACATCTAAATACAACAGGATACACGGTGATATCTTGACATATCAGAGTATGAAACAAGGCTTTGGTGGGAATACAATCCTCATGTAAAGTCAGAAACAACCAGGTCTTTTGCATACATCATAAAAATTGACTACACATTTCTGACTTAATCATCCAGGTAGACAGTGTCAGTATTAAAATTCAAGGACTTGGAATGAAGAAGAGAGCAAGTTTAGACAAATATACTTAGTTTAGTGCATTCATTCACTCAACAAATATTTTAGAGCATTAAATATGCATACCACATTGTGTTGGGTTCTGAACACTCAACAGGGAACCAGACCAAGTTCTTGCCCCTTGCTAGCATTCATTCTAGAGGGGACTCAGAATAAGCAAATAAATAGGAAATAGAATGCTATGACAATAACCAAGGGAATCTCTTTTCAAGAGACACTTACGGACACAGTAAATTTGAAATGTTCACAGATAGGTGGATATGACAGGTATTAATGACATACTATCTTTATGCTTTCATGACACATCATCAGGAACTTCCAGATTTATTCTCAACCTGGTGCTCCAGGCCCTGCACCAGTGCTCCTCGCACCATTCCCAAACACACCCTCTATTCCATTTAGGCTAATCTTCCAATTGGCCCACAACACATTAAGTTCACCCACATCCTGTTCTATTCCCTACACCTATTAATTCTACCAATTCTTCCAGATCAGGCAGTTTTACCTTCCTTATTCTTATCGACTGAAGATTACCAAACTCTCCTTTTTAAATTACTAATTCTCAAATAATTAATTACCTAAAACTACAGTTGTGTGTCCTTTACTGCTAACCTATCCTTCACTGCTTCCCCATGTCCTTTCCTGTGCCACAACGTAGTACTATAATTTTTTTTGCACAACCTTAAAAACTTATTACAAAACACTAGAAATACAGCTGCTATTTTGTTGAAACCTGCAGAATTGGGCAGGGGATTTAGCTCAGTGGCATAAGTGCCTGCCTGGCAAGCACAAGGTCATGAGTTCAGTTCCGGTACCAAAAAAAGAAACCTGCAGAATTGCATAAGCATTACTTTTTTACTTAAAAACAACAAATGTATGTTCTACTAGGAAGTGTAATACAATAGACAGTTGAAAAAAGCATACAATTTAATATCATAAAATCACAAAAAAATAGGATAGGTGTAGGTATACTGATATAAAGCTATACCAGATTATTATGAAGCAATTAAAACATGTTCTCAAGTGTCATGTACAAAATGTCACAACTTTTTTTTTACAAAAAATACACTAAATAATATATTTTAGAATATAAATTATGGAATAATGCATACTAGTCTATTAATAGTAGCTATCCATAGAAACTAAAGTTTTTATAGGAAACATATATTCTATATAACATATTTCTATGATAAAGTAATTTTAATAAGAAGAATGTATCATGCTTGAAATAAGATAAAGACTATACATCAGGATATAGAGATAAATAATCATAAAAAGATGTTCAACATCAATTAAAGATTAACTATTAAAATTAGAGAAATACAAGTTAAAACCATGGTGTGACACCACTATATATCACTCAACATGGCTTAAGTTAAGAAATATGGACAACGTCAAATACTGGAGAGGAGACAGAGAACCCAGATCATCAATGCATTGACTATGGAAATATAAAATGGTACAGCCACTTAAAAATATTTTGGCACTTTTTTTAATGTGTAAGTTAGAAATCTACTTAGTATATGACCCAGCAATTCTGCCCCTAGGAAGAGGAAGAGAAGGATGTATTTTCACACTAACATCGGTAGATGAATATTGGTGGTTGATTTATTCACAGTCACCAACATCTACAAATAGACCTTCAACTGGTGAGCAGATCAACTGTGACACATTAGGGCAAAAGGACACCATTGATCAATAGAAAGTACCAGATCTGTGGTACACCACAGGTACATTTCAGACACATGGTGCTAAAAGAAAGAACCAAGACTCAAAAGGCAGTCTTTTCCCATGGCATTCTGGGAAGGCAACCCTGGAGGGTTGGAGACAGATTAAAGGGAGCCTGGAACTAGGGATGGGATAAGGAAAGGGGAAGCATTAAAGGATGTTTTAGCGTGATAGAGTGGTTCTGTATCTTGATTGTCACCATGGTTCCACAACCCTAAGCCTTTGCCAACATTCACAGAATTGTATGCCAAAAAAGTTACTGTAAGTAAATTTCAAATTAACTTTAATGAAAAGAAGCATGTTATTGAAAAAAATCACCTAATTAAAGTTTTATTTTTTAAAAAATTCTCTCCACAACTCTCAATTTATCCATACATGTTTTCTGGGCAGAATTAAAAGAACCAGCTTGGAAATGGACAAAGATGTACTATGATTTTAAAACAAGTCATCACAATCTCCTCTGAGCAATCATGGGCAAAAAAGGAAAAAGATCCGGCCCATGTCCAGCGTTGTCAGGGCCAGAAGCAGAAAGAAATGATTCAGGTTCAGAGAGGCAGCTTGATACTGTCTTTAGACAGTATCTAAAGAGTACAGTTCCAAAACAGGGAGGCACAGGGTTGCCAATCAAGTGAAAAGTTCCCAACACTGAAAGTATGGGTAAGGAAACAGTACCAGAGAGGAACAAAGAATCCAGGTAAGATTCAACAGTAAAAAGCAAGCATAAGCCTTCGTCTGGTGCAATACAGAGTAGAGAGAATACAGTCTTGTGACTTGGGGCTATAACTAGGGAGATCAGATATTGACTGGTAGCAAAAGAAACCTAAAGGAAAATCCAACAACCTAAGAATGAATAACCAAATGTAAGTATGACTTAATTCTAAGCTGTAGACAGCAATTCTTTTGGCAGGAGTGGATAAAGTAGATGAAAAAGAAGTAATGAAGGCCAAAAATGTTTATATATATGTTATTAGTGCTTTAAAGGAAGGACTAATTCTACCCTCATTTCTACCCTCCACAGCTCTTAGCACAATAAATATTTACTGGTTACATTAAAAACAATCACAATTTAGTCAGTACCCAGTGGGGGAAGTATGCCAAGACAACATGAGTCATACTTAGACTATGTATTGTGCAGGCTCTGTCACCTTGACAAACAGTGGTAATGTGATTTGGTAAGGACTAGAAATAAACAGGTGAAACTAGACCAGTTTTTTCAACAACCTCTTTCAAGGCCTTAAGTCATTTCACTTCCTAGAGTCCCAATTACTTCATTTACAAAGGAGTAAATGTAACTATGCCAATTTTTTCGTAATTTTTGGAACACTTTCCCCATATCTATTTGGTTAACTGCCTCATTTCTTCTAGAATCTTCACTCAAATCTTGCCTTCCTGACGGTACCTATCTTAACTACCCTAACATTGTAACCTAACACTATAACCTGCCCATCTCCTCAACCCCACCTCCACACACACTAGTCTATATTTTTTTCTTTTTTCAGAACCCTTGTAACTTATGTAGTATCGTTATAGTTGCCTACTAGAATTTAACCTCCAAATTCTTTGTTCTATTTACTGACATACTTCAAGCCTCTGAATGTTACCTGAAACAGAATAAATGGCCAATAAATTTTTGTTGAATGAATATATTAAAGAACAAAATCTTGTGAAAGAAAAAACTAGAATAATAAACCAATTAAACTCTCCTTGAGACCCAGAGAATTTCTTCTTGCCTGGGCCCTCAAGCATCCCTATACACCCTGGTACCCTGTAATACAGTGTGGCGTGGGCGTTCACTAAATTCTTAACAAATTTCTAATTGAATTAGGAATCCAAAAGGGCACACATATCCACCGTGCTCTGGGGACACCTGCTGGCAATCTATCTAGTAACTACTCAGGCCTTTAAAGTGACAGGAATTTCCCATGGTGAATAACCAATCTACAAGTAAAAGGAAACTAGGTTGGAAATCAGGCTTTGCAAAGGCTCTTGGAACAGATACATAAAATCTTTTCTGAAGGACCAAACACTGTGGGGTTCCTCTAACTTATTTCCGCTTACACTGATAACAGTAAACAGTATGTACTAAATGTGCATATGTCAGATACCGTTTTAAAATTACATTCGCATATTACTTCATCTAATCTTCACATCCAATCTGTTGAGGTAAGTAACCACTGTTGCCATTTGAACATTTGAGATGAACATTTAGATGAACATCTCCTTTTGGAGTGTTTTCACTTAAATAAAACAGTGACACAATTTAAATGAAAATATTAGTAAGAAAAATCAAGGCATTTTATGTCTGGGGAGTACAGTATTAAGGTGTAAGTGCTAGTGGTGAGACTCAAGTCTCGCGAGACCAAATTTCAAACTACTGATCTACCAGTGCCCTTCTCCAGCGAAGTACAACCTCGGTCTTGGGCTCTGGAGCTCAAAGTCCATACCATTTCTTTCGGATCACACCAGAATAAGGAGGTATAGTGCAGTCTACCCTCCTCCCTGCCACATACGCGAAGGCCGGAAAGCTGGAGGAGCGCAGCCGGAAGTGCAGCCCCTCTGCCCGGAAGTCACTTTCACTACTTCCCACAGCCAATGCTGCGGCACCGTCCTGTGCTCCGTTGAGACCGGATGTGTTAGAACTCGAAGATTCCTCTCGAGTTGTCCAAATGCACTGCCCCCACCCCGGCTTGGGACATAGGCCTTACGCAAGAGACAGGCCTGATGGACCTTCCACCACACCACAACTCCCTCTACCTCCAGCGGAGGAGGCTTCTGCTTTGAGCAGCCTGCGCGATGTGGAAGATTGCCTGAGCCTTCCTTCAGGGCCCCACAGCCAGTCCACCCCAGCTCCCCAGGTCGGGATGGCCTTGGCGCACCTATCTATCCCCTGGTGGGATAACCCTCAGGGCTCCCCTCTGCCCTGTGCATAGTTGGACCAGGAAAGACTTCCCACAGCCTGCAACCCTGAGCCTCACAGATTTAATTTCTGGGCAACAGACAACTGCGCCCCCGGGTAATCAGTCGAATTCCTGTGCCGCAATCCTTCAAACAGCCTTGATGCAGTGTTTCTCAAATGGGGTGCCAAAATGGATTTAGGTGTCGGATGCATTTTTTTTTTAATGTTTGAGTTATTTGTTCTTAAGTATGTTTTAAAAATTACAACCAACACAATAAACTCGTAATCTCTAATATTTGAATACAAGTCTGTTTCTAAGTGTGTAACAAGTTTAAAAGAAAATGTGAAATATACAGCTGTTGCAAAAAGTATGACGGTGGTAGCCAAATGTCAATGGAAAGTATACTTTAAAAACCTTTTTTCATAATCCCTCGAAAATACATCTGTCAGTTAGTTAAGAAAACTAAAAGTAAAGATTATGGATTTGAATTCTGTGTCCCATACTAGCTATGTGACCTTAAGACGGTTGTTTAACCTCTCAATGCCTATGTTTTCATCGTCAAAATAGGGACTACAATAGGAACTTGAAAAACACTTGATAGGCACCACAAAGCACCTGCTATGTGTCTTACCCCATTAATTCTAGATTCCACAGAATTTATATCTAGAATAAAAATATGGAACCAGACATTGTGTGAATTGTAAAGTTAAATCAAATTAAACATTTGGACAAGTAACAAGTATAAATATCTGGATACCCCTGTAATAGCAAATAGAATCATCTTCCCAGGATGCACCCCTAAGACTGATAGCAGACTGATCAACAGCTTCCAAACCCAGGGCACTCTCTTGGAGATACACTTGAGCAATATGCTTTGCTCCCTGATAATATGGACCATGACGTCTCCAAATCTACCACCAAGTATCTACAGACATCCTTTGCCTCTAGTTCTTGAGTCAACAAATGTGGAAATGTGGCAGCTGGAACTAAGAGAGAAGGAACTAGACCAAGACACAATTCATTAGTGATGGACTCTGTGCTACAACTCAGATTTACGTGGCTCATTAGTACTCAGTCCCAACTGCAGTGTTCTCCAGAGGTAGGAGAAAAAATAGTTTTCAAAGAAAGACTCCTAGTAGGAGGCAGACCTTGAGACCTGTCTTTGTACCTTCTCAAAGGATAACATAGCCATTCCAACCAAAGGGAATATTCTAGTCCATCAATAAGGGTATTTAAATGATCCATCAATCTCCTTGAGCCTCCTTCCCCAGATCTAACATTGTCACTGCTAAGAAGTTACTCCTGATGCTGTTTCAGATGTGGATGCTGAAATTTTCAGCTTATAACACCAGGCCCAGATATACTTTTCTAGTACCATTAATGTTCCTCTCCTTCTGACTGCAGAAATACTCTAACACAGTTTAGTGCAGAGCAGAGGTCTCATCTGCAAATTGAATTCTATTCCCTTCTTAGTTATAGTTTTTGACATATCCAGGGGTAACTATGAGGTGTTATCAAAAACTATGGTAAATATTGTATACAGTCATCCAAGTATTACAACCCCTTTTCTAGTCTTCCTCACAATCCTAAAAGTTATATTTATAATCCCATAAAAACATTACTGGAATCCCAGCAAGTTAATTCCAATCTACCACCTCCAATGCAACCCACAGCAAGAGTAAAGATACCAAGACATATTCCAAGTTAAGGGCAGCCAAGGGGTCCTAAATCCAGTTCCCGTGAGGATGTGCAGACAAAAGTCCTGATCCTAGGCCTCTCCAAGAATTTATTATCCTGTGAAAAAGCGGGTGGATCAAGGATGAATGGCAGTGAGGATGGCAGGAATTACGTGAGTGACTTGAGCTGGCTAGCCAGGTAGGGAGAAAAGCATCTTTGCACAATTTGCATAATTCAATTAAGATAGCAACTGAATTGTTTTAGGAGGCTGTTGCTTCAGTTTCTGATATGTAAACTTTTGTGCCCTGGGGAATCATAGCCTCTTTACCTTAAGGCTCGTGCCCAGTTAACATTTCTGGAGCTGAATGACTCTATCATCCTGCTGTGCTTATATATTTTAGAGAGAGCACTATTGGAGGAAACAGACTGTCTGATGGCTTTAGAGATTACATACCAGTACCTCTGCTAGCCTTATTTGCAATGCTTAGAGCCAATTGAAGTGAGAAGGAAATACCATAGTCAGTTCTGTGCATATCAGTATAAGGAAATAAGTCTCAATATAATCAAAGTTGCAGCAACTGTTCTGCATTCAAGGGGAGTCACTCAAGTCACTTGTCTCCCACAAGTAAATGTTTAAATTTTCTAAAAAATGTGTTTAGTGAAAGATACATTGTCATTAATCCTTCTTTGTTACTTTCTAAAACAGTGATGGAAGTCCTGTTTCATGAGCATCTTTAGCTGCTATGTCATGGCTGCCTCATGTTTGGAATCAATTCAAAACATTTACCTTTCATGATCATTTTGACTTTGGGAAAGAACCAAACATTGCACAGTGCTAGGTATGGTCAATAAGGTAGGTAAGGACAAAGCATGATATTTATATGAGCCTGACTTCCCATTGAGTGGCACTGGGAATACAGTGCCACTGTAGTCCCAGCACTCAATGGATTTTTTTAACCATACTTCACAAAGACACAAAAGAGTACTCCCACAAGTGCTTCAAAAAGTAGCAAAACAGTGGAAAAAGTTTGTTCAAAATGAGGAAGGGGAAATATTTTGAGTGGAATTAACATCAATGTGCCTTTTACTGTAATAATTTTTAAACATTCACTGTATATGCACACTGGGTATGTACACCCTTTTTCTCTGTAAATACCCTGTAACTTGTAGCTCAGAGTCCTTCACTAACTATGAAGGATGTTCTGGCTTGTATTACAGCTGTCCATGTATTTGTCTTATATAAATGAGCACTATCACACTATTGGAGCATAAATAAATTGCTGTAGGGAAGGAACACTAGTTTTCTCTTCCAGAACTACACATGGCAGTTTATACAATGAATGATTGTTGGATTGATACCAGTGGTGGCAAATGTGAGAGTCTTATGTGGATTTTTGATATGAGATTTTATGTTGATGTGGCCTCTCTACGCTAAGGAATTGCTGCTCTGGAAAATGGCATCTGTCTTCCCAGTGGCAACACTGGCTCTGATTGTAGACACATATGGCTTATGATGCATAGCACAGGACCCTGGACTGTGGGCTGAGACTCAGGGTGAACAAATATGAGAAAGCAAAGGGAGACATGGGCAAAGACTATTCCATGGCCTTGATCTCTCTTGAGTCTCTACAGTTGCCTAGGGAGTTACTGTTTTCTCTTTTCTTCTCTTCCCTTTTCTTTCCCTCCTTCTACCTTTCTGTCTTTCCTCACCTTTGTGTTCTTTCCTCCTTTGTCCTTTTTCTCTCTTCTTTCAGCCCTCCCCACCTCTATGTTTCCTTTTCTCTTTTTCCATATTCCAGCATTGAGTGAACAAAAGTAGAGTTCCATTCCTAATACTCAGGTCCCTCGTTAACATTGTTCCTGAGATTACATGAAAAGAAATGGCATTGGAATCATCTATGCTAAAAGACTCTGAACCCATGGGGATTCCTTTAGAAGCCCCTTTATTTCTGGTACATTTGTCTGATCATATTTATGTGTTGTTCAATCTGTCATATGTACTGGTTTCTATTTTCGTTCACACCAAACCTCTCAAAATAAGACCAAACCTACCTTGTTCCATAGGAGCCCACCTTGCCACCTGCAAGACAATTCAGTCAAAGCCTTGGAGCCCGTATTTCTGTGGAGACCATCAGAACACTTTCAGACCCCAGGCCTGTTATAATGCAATCAGTGGCAGTATGATAGTTTCCTCCCAAGCCAGAGAGAAGTAAACATCCAACCTTGAGGAAGGCCAAGAAATACAGTCTTGCTAATTCTGCTGTCCCTGGGCTCAATTCAACACATCTTCATTGAATGTCTACTCTGAGAAAAGTGCCAAGCCAAAATCTATGCTGAGTCAGAATTGAAAAGAAAGCACACACAGATTCTGTACATTCTGGGATCTAATCAATCTGGTGATACCTGTGTTCAGTGCTGTGCCATGTTGCCACTAACTTAAGGGGCTTTTCTTACTTATCACTTTCAAAATTCAAGCTCCTAGCCAGAGGACATGTTGGAACTTAGGGTGCTGGGCAACAAAACCATCCACTTGCCTCCCTGGTAAGCAGCCGTAGTTCGAGCAAGTGGTGGGCAACTCAGGGAGAGAACCAGCCAGCCAGCATCTCCCAAGATCTCTGCCATGTTGGAACTTAGGGCTCTGGGCAACAAAGCAATCAGCTCGCCTCCTTGGTAAGCATCCCTAAGCCTACTGGCATGCAGGCTGAGAATCAAACATCCCACCCTCCCACCCACTACCCCCCATTAACAAATGGGAGCCAGAGGTCTGAGCATCTCTTGGGAGGATGACCATATACAATATAGCAAATATGAGGAATTTCCTTCTACCATCTCCTCAAAGGCAAATATTTTATCACTGTTTTGCTTTGTTTTGATTAATTGTATTGCTCTATTCAATACTCTGTTTTGATAGGTTTTATGATGTTCTATATTTGGTTTGATTTTGCTATACCCCATTGAAAGGACAACTATTGTGAAGATAATGAGATATACTATGGTACCTATAACTGATATCCTGGTAACCTACTGTGAAGTTCTGTACCAATTTCACTGCATTGTCTCAATTGGCTTTGTTCTGTCTTGTTCTGTTGTATTTTACTACCTTCAAAATAACTTTTTTAAAAAGTTGAAGCTCCTACTTAAGAAACAAATCTTGCACACCCTTTATGACCTGATGAGCAACTGGGATAGATGTCAACTGGCAGAAAAGGAAGACCACTGGGGAGGAGTGAAGGGTAAAACACAGTGAAAATGCAAATTCCAAACCTGATGCCTATGATTGGTGGAGAGAAATGGGTACTTTGCCTTGGCTCTTGATTCACTGAGAATATTACACATGGGCCTCTTAGATCAAAGTTTGCAATAGAAAAAGATGAATACCCTCTTATATCTTTCCCACTTTCAACCATTTTGCACCCAAGAAAACTGAAAGTGTAAAGGTAACATTACTTGGCTGGTAAGTAAAAGAACTAGAATGTGAGACATTTTTCTGACCCTTGTTAAAGGTTTTTAGTTATAAGTACCCAACAGTGACCAGTTCCTTATCAGGTAGCTACAATGCCAAATGAGCTGTGACAGCTGCAGCTACTTCAGCCAGAAAACTACAAAGCTAGCACATGAAGCAGCAGCTATATCTGGGGAGAGATATGAAGTGGCATTGTTCCACAGACAGGTTGATTGCTAAAAAGCAAGCTCACAAATTTGCCACAAGGTCTTGAGGCTCCAAGGGGCTGAATCAAACTATCCATACTCTGTATCTCCCAACTGGTAAGCAAGACACCAGCGCTAATAGAATCAAGGCCTCATCATCAGGCCAGGTCACTGAGACATGCCTGTAATAGTACGTAAGATCACTAAGATGCCCAAATCATGTATTAGAAGTTTTTCACTTTGAGAGATATTTTAAAATAAATAACATGTCATTTCCCTCAATATTACTAAGAAAAGGTTTTAGATTCAACCTTTTCTCACACTCTTCGAAAAAAAATCAGGTCTATTGACCTTGTCATTCCAGATATTCTGGCACTAAGCTCTTATATTCCAAGCCTAAAAATTAGTCTACACTGATGTCACAGCAGAGTGGTTGTTTCCAGACATTTCCTGAAAGATGAACCGTAAACTCACCCAACTGCCCCCTAGATAAACTACTTTTAAGAAGGGTTTTGGTAAAACTGTCAGCCAACTCCTTACGTAATGGTGACTTCAGGTTAGTCTCATAAAGGACTGATGTGTATTTTATGACTTTTTCCTCTCACTGTTATCCTAGATCTGGAGCTCTTTGAGCCCAGATCTTCACCTGCACCACAGAAGTCAAGACTGAACTCCATTCACTCTGTGAATGTGGCCGTTAGCCTTCTCACCCCAGTGTGCCACGAAGGTCAGAATCTTGTCACTAACTCCAGCTCTAGCTCCCTCTATCACCTGAGAAGAGTCTTTTCAGGACCCTTGCACAATGTCTTCTAGCTATTTCTGACCTGAGGTGAGTGAGTAGGCAGGACACCTGGATGAGCTGAATCTACTTTAGAATTTGCAATTAATAGAACAATCAGCATGTAGTAATGACAATAGGATCAAGAATAGCAATAATAGTAACTATTGGGTGGTTTCTTGTCATGTTTATACAGGCCAGGGTGTCACTACAGCAGGTTCCGTGTAGTCTGTGCCTATGGTTTTCACTGTCCATAGGATGGCAGCCAGAGCCACACCAACCTCTGCTGCTCTCATAGCCAGAGCAGATATCAGCTCTCCAATGCAAAACCAGAGTTCCAGCCTGGTACAGATGAGCCAGGCTTAACCCAGCTGGCACAACCTTTAAAGTCAATAAAATACAGAGGCCTGCCCAGACATGACACTCTCCAGAAGTGGCTGAGCCTAGGGAGCTGCGTCTCAAAACTCCTCCAGAGCTTTTCCCAATGCACTTTTTTGTGCCACTTCAGCCTGTTTCTACCTGTCTTCCTCAAAAGAAAGGAAAAATGGTAGAGATAGAAAGATAGAAGATGAGAAAAAAAGTCTGGCTGTGGTCCACCAGATCTAAAAGTACCTGGAACTCCTTACTCTTTAGAAGTGAGTAGTCAGAATATGAATCAGCAGAGAGGGAGAGTGGGTGAGCGGCCCTGGATGCAGGCCAGAGCACGACGTACATCAGCACCAAGGAGCCCAACAACACAGTCGCACAGAAATGCACAGGTCCCACACAGCAGCAAGTAGAAAGCAGGCCAGGTGAGCCATTGAGATGCTGGCAGCCTGTGGCACTGACTTTGCCACTCCCTCAGGTGCAGATTGATACTCTGCAGCTGGGATCCTGACTTCAGGTAAGTCAAAGGCCAAGGCATGTGCTCAATCAAGTGATTGGCCAGCAGCCCCTCACCACATTCCAATCCTTTGAAGGGACCCAGAGATCTATACACTGGCCCCCAAGGAAAATGTCCACTTTATGTCAGAACCCTGACAGCAGGTGTAGCAACAGCTGGATGGTGGCCCAGCTGGTCAGAGTGGGACAAAACTGTGCAGTACATGGAGAGAACCCCTGACCCTCAGCTACAGAACTTTGTGCCCATCACCCTGGACTAGTGGTGTGAACTACAGTTCCTGGCTAGACTCACCAACTGTTCATAGTGGCCACCTAAGAATGAATGCTGCCATGGAGAACTGTTTCGCAAAAGAGGATTGTGGTTCCCTGTCCACAAGCAGTCTGGCTGATCAGTGGTCACACCTGAAGTGCCAGCATTTGGATTTTTGCACCTGTTGTTCCCTTGAATCAGCTGTTCCAAACTGCCAGTCACCAGGAGCCAAATCTGTCTGACCTCAGTCCTGCTCATTGTAGCCAGGGACCAAGCCCCCGGGGCTGGCAAGGAACAGGTCCAGGCTAATAAAGCTGAGAAAGTGCAAAAAAAAAAAATAGAAGCTAGTAGCCAAAAAGTATGCCTGGGTCCCTCTTGGAAGCACGGAACTTGCTGTCTTGAATCCCCTCTGGTGCCTACACAGCTGTCGTTCCATCTTCTTTGGCCAAAGGCACCTAGATCTTCCTTAGTGCTAACTTTAGCAGCTGAAGTTCTTCTTCTCCCCACACACACTGTGCTGCACTTCCTCTTCACAACAGATATCACAGTTTGTAATTATTCTTGTGTGTTAATTTGATTCTCAAATTAACCAAGCACCACTAAGTCAGTAACTGAATCTAATCTTGTATCCCCAAGACCTGTTCCTAAGTTTGGCATAGAATATGTTCTCATAAATATTTGTTGACTAAACAAACATGCAAACAAATGAATACCAATCAATCCTGAGTGCTATGTTTTTTGTTTGCTTGCTTTTGGGGTTGTTTATTTGTTTTGTTCTGTTTTTTTTAGAGACAGAGTCTTTCAATGTAGTTCAGGCTGGCTTTGAACTTATTATGTAGCCCAGGCTGGCCTCAAACTCTCAGTTTCATGCATCAGCCTCCTGAGCGCTGGGGTTATAGGCATATGCCACCATACCCGACTCTGAGTGCCATGTTTTAGGAAAGGAGTTGAAAAGCTATAGTGTATCCTGAGATGACAGCCAGTATTGTGACAGAGATGAGATTTAAAAGGAGAGTTTGTTGTGACAGAGATGAGATTTAAAAAGGGAGTTTAAACAACTGTTTTCTGATGTCACATGTAGGTAGGATTCATCAGCCTTGACTTGCATTGCTCCAGAAGGTAGAATGAAAACCAAGTAGCAGATTATATCTCTACATAGATGAATATTACCCATGACTGAAATACCCAGGGGCAGGACAGGCTGTCTCTTCCATCACAGGGAATAGCTAAACAGAGACTGGATGCCACCTGGCAATAGGGTAGGGGATTGTCAGACTGGGGACCAAAGAAAGCCTGAAACTGGTGAGCAGTTCCACAAGCAGAGAGACCTCTGAGAGACCCCAGCATAGTGTTTGACAGAGGGAATAGGCACTGGATCCAGTGGTAAAAATCCTAAGTTAAGGTTCGAGCTCTGCCTTATATTATGCAATCTTAAATAGTTACTTAGCTTCTCTGAACCTCACTTTCCTCATCTGAAAAATGAGTTACTCACAATATGTATCTCATAGGCTCAAATGATACACTGAATGTCAGAGTGCTTTGTAAAGTATAAAATACTATGCATGTGTTGTGATGATTACTGTAAGACATATGTGGAAATGTGAATAAGTGAGAATGGACATACATGCAAAATAAAATTGTCAACCAGATATCTCCCCATATGCCAGGCCTGAGTGAGCTGTTCCGCTTCACTGCTTCCCTTCTTAGGCACAAACAGGCAAAAGAAAGGAGCAAGGCAGGACTTAGAAAAGGAGGTGGTCCAAGGAAAAGACCAATCCACACCCTAGCCATGCCTTGTGGCTGTCCAGAGCCCTGCTTTCCCTCTGGGACAAGAGGTTGCCTGTTGTTATCTTGACTCCACAACCCCAAGCAGACCAAAGGCCTTTGAACTCATTATGTTCCACAACCACTTCAGGCTCTGCTACCTGCCTACCCATGCTTCAGAGGCAGATGATTACTATAAATGAAAACTCAGCTTGAGCAATTTTGGCAGCTAGCCCCTTTAAGTTTCTTTATTGCAAATAAAAGTCTTCACAACCACATTACATCAAACTGACTCAGAGAAAATTAAAACTGATTTCTACAATGAACTGATGACCTCATTCTTCACTGATGATGTGGCAGTACCAAAAGAAATCAGCTAAACTGTAGGATTTAGCTGAGATTCAAGACTATATTTCCTGACAAGGAATGAACTATAAAAAAAATGAGATCTTGTTGTTATTGTCTGTCTGTCTGTCTGTTGTTCTGTTATAGATTAAATTAGGAGCAGCAAATTTTTACTGTAAAGAGTCAGCTAATAAGTATTTAGGTATTTGTAAATTAAATATATTACACAGGTTATATTTGTGACAAGAGAGAAAATATCCACAATTTTTATTGGTAAGATCCAAAATATATTAATAATATTACTGAATAAAATATTGAATAAAATAATATTGATATAGGGGAATGAAACTACCAACCTACTATGTGAAGTTTGAGTTCATGTTCTCTAAAATCAAAGAAAGAATTTTAGGAACAATGGAAGTGAAGGGTAGAATATATTTACTGAGAGAAAGAAAGCTTCTGAGAGAGAGCCAGAAGGACCCAGGCAGGTTGCCCAGGACTCTGTCTTTTCCAGGAAATTTTATAGAGTAAAACCATGGGTTCAAGGTGGGAGAAGACTGGAAACTCACAAGGCAGATGGGCATAAGGTGGGACATAACTATAGTTAGCCAATAAGATTAATAGTTCAGATAAAATTGATTACATTAGGGACAAATGGGAAAGCAAGTCACGTAGCAAGCAGGCATTCTTGGAGCTATGACCTTTTCCCTAGAGGAATGGGATAGTGACTCCAGGGTGAGAGGGAACTAATTAGAATATAGTCCCTAGGATGTGAATGCATTTGTTTGACCCTTTGTCCTGAGGCCTGGCCCACAACAGGAGGTGTCTGTCTCCTCCACGGTTGCCAGGTGTCTGCACTGGCTCCATTGAGGACCTAGCCCTACCTCACTACCTATAATATTTCTGAATAACTCAGCTGCCTGCAACAATATTAAGGAATAATAATACTGAATAAAATTTTTGTAATGCAGGTTTACCTATAAGAAAAATAGAATTCTTTGGGGCAAACTGCAACACTTGATTTTATTGGAGTTCAAACCTATTGTCCCCTATTACAAAAATCTATTACAAATGTTTATTTGCTAACATCAATATGCAATTGCAATGGCAAACAGAAACACCAAAATGACACCAGGATCTGAAGGCAGATTTATCTACATTGACAGGCATTGATTGAGATCATTTCCAAAATACTAGGCCCTGATCTCTGGTGGGTTTATATGGGATAAGTAAGCAGGAAGCACAGAGGCAGACTGGCTTGTCAGCTGAGGATTGGTTCTTACAATATGCATCATAGTGACTGACTATGCATCATAGAGACCAGCCTTTTCTAAGAAACAAAAGTAATAGGAACTGGAACTGGAACTATTACCTGGGCAACTAACAAACTGAAGTATACTGATGGGGATGGGGGAGCTGCTACACAATGAGATTTTGCATATTTCATTTCCTAACATGTCTTTCGTTAGGATTTTTCAGTGCAATGAAACAGCAAAATATGAGATAGAGAGACCTTTGTTTCCAAGGACGTGGAAAGAAGTCCACGACCATAGACAGCCTGGCCTTCTCTAACCCGCACACATGCGGGTTAGGGTGCTCATATAACCTCTGACCAGGGTGGTGCTTAGGGCGGGCACAGGTAATGCACAGGTTATTGATTGGGGCTATTTTTGCACCACTGGGAAAGGTGACTACAGTTTGGTCCTGCCCCTTGGTCCTGCCTCCCACTTCAGCTTTCCAGGGCACAACTCTTCCACTCCCATCTTTTTGTTGTTAGAAAAAGGGCAAAATCTCTCTCTTACTACTTCCTGCTGGAAGGGGGCGCTGTACTGGGGCTTAGGAAGGTTGACGGGGATGATGGTTGATGTCCATGTAGAAGCTTGTACCAGGTGGTTTGGCCAGGACAACTTTATCATTGGCACGTGTCTGTATCTTGGACTGGAAAAAACAAAGAAACAAGGTGCTGTGAGGAGGAAGGGCACTATTATATTTAAAATCCAGGGGAGGTAGGAAGAAAGGTGCCTTTGATTTAAATGTGTCCTTTTATCAGGAACATGGTGAGGTAGAATCTGAAAAATAAGTGTGGGGTTAGGAGAAGTAAAGTGGTGAAAGGTACTTATTGTCCCATCTTAAAGGGTAAAAATTAAAGGTGTAGGTAGGGAGGGCTCCTCTCTGGTCCAGGAGTTGAGCTGGAAAGAATAAGAAGAGTGGGGAGAGCCGTGGCTGTGTCACTGTAAGGGAGATATGAGCTTAGGCTCTCAGTGATCTCTCATTTGACTAAGCAGCTGAGAGTAGATAGCACTGAGACAGTTGTCATGTAGAACAACACAAAGATGATCTTACGCATGATGTGGGAGTCTTTAAGAAAGACTGTCAAGAGTCCTGCTGTAAAAAAGATAATTAATAAATGTAAGGAATTAGGAACCAAACTGGATAACAGAACATGACTTAGCCTGAGAGTTGTGGCTGTGAGGTCTTTGTGAGACGGAGACCGGTGGGCAACAGATGAGATGACCACTCAGGATGATTAGTTAGATTTAGGGTTGGGAGGGCACTGTTTAGCTTGTGTGATGTGAAACCAGGATGGAAGTCCAGCAACTTTGATCGCAGTTGGGTTTGCCAAGAAGACCAGGTAGGGGCCACTCCGCCTTGGTTGTAGTCCTGTGGATTTTGAACATTTGAGATAAATTAGATCTCCTGGGGATATGGGAGGATCTGGCTTGGTCCTTTCAGAAGGATGAGGAAGGCAGAGATCAGCATGTTGTCGTAACAAGTGTCGGAGGAAGGAGAGGATCAGGATGTAGTCAGCAAGAGGAGGGAGACTGTGGGATAGGAAGACTGTGGAGTAAGAATGGCCTACCATACATAAGTTAAAAAGGACTTAAAAATGTAGGAGCCCAGGGAAGTGCTAACGCTAGGGGCAAAAGTTGAGGCCAAGATTGGTGTAATTCTAAAATAAGTTTTGTAAGGTGTGTTTTTAAGAGTCCATTTGCCTTTTTCACTTTCCGTGAAGATTGAGGATGGTATGGAATGTGTAGGAGCCAGGTGATGTGTAAGCTGGAGGATACCTGTTGGGTGATTTGAGAAATAAAGGCTGGACCATTATCTGACTGAGTACTCTCAGGTAGACCAAATCTTGAGATGATTTCCTGTAACAGGATGTTAGTAACTATATCAGCGGTCTCCCTGGTTGTGGGAAAGGCTTCTATCCATCCTGAAAAGGTACAAAGGTGAGAAGATATTTAAGAGTTTTGTGGTGGGGCATATGTGTAAAATCTATCTGCCAATCATGACCAGGAGTAAGTCCACGAAATTGATGAGCAGGGAAGGAAGGGGGTGTTATGTGTCCCTGAGGAGAGGTCTTAGCACAGAGATGACAGGAGTGAGTAATCTGAAGAATGATAGCCTTTAGAGAAGAATGTGTAACTACTGGGGCTAAGAGCCTGTATAGGGCCTGTGATCCTAGACGGAAACCGTTATGTAAGTCAGTGATAATGTCTAGGACCTGTTGACATGGGAGAACAAGTTTTGATCCCTGGAAAATCCATCCCTGAGTGTTTTGTGTGTAATCTGGCTTATGAAATAGTGTATAGAGTGAAGGGTTGGGTGGGGTCAGGAAGGGTAAGGGCTAGAGCATTTAGGAGAGCCTCTTTTAATTTAAGAAAGGAGGCATGTGGCATAATGGCATAGTGGGGCATAGTGGGGTCTGGGGGTTTTGATAAGGGGCCCTTAGAAGCCTTGTAGAGGGGTTGAGCTAGAGCTGCAAAATTAGGAATCAGTGGCAAAAGAAATTAGCTAAACTTAGGAAAGATATAACCTGTTGCTTAGTTGTAGGCACCTGAAGATCTCGGAGGATTGCCTTATAATCTGTAGTGATGGAGCGAGTGGTAGGGATGAGACAGAGACCTAGATATTTGACTTTTGGGGGAGCTACACGTAAGAAAGAGAGTCTGAAACCTGCATGGAATAGGCTCTGTCTGCAAAAGCTGCATAGGTTGGCCGTCAACACCCACTACAGAGACTGAGGACTTAATACAACGGCCTGAAAATTCAGGAAGAACCCTATATATGGCCTTTATGTCCGCAAGTACAGAGAATGTCTTACCTGAGACCTCCAGTGGGACTTGGGGCTCTGAGAAGGATACCTCAATGGAGGACTGTGGACCTCGAGCCCCATCAGTCTTCAGCAACAGGTCCAAGTATATCAGTCAGCGATGAATCCGGTGGTGATGAAATCTCTTATGAGGGCAAGGAGTTAGAGGATGGCTCACCCGCTCTCTGGCAACTAGGACAGTCGCTTTTCCAATGTTCCTTGAGATTGCCAAGGGGCAAGGCCCCAGAGGAACACCAAGGTTGGGGCACTCTCTTGCCCCGTGTCCTTTTGTTGCACTTGAAGCACGGTCCGGGAGGGGCTCAGGCAGCTCCACCTTGTCTTGGTTTACCTGTCTCAGAGCTCCAAGTATCACTGCTAAAAGATTAGATTGATATTTAGCAAATTTCTTTTTTTGTGCCTCTTTTTCCTCTTTTTGAGTTTTGTCTCTGTTGTTGAAAACATGGAAAGCTATATTAAGAAGGTCTCATTGTGGGGTTTGAGGGCCATTTTCAATCTTTTGTAACTTTGCACGAATATCAGGAGCAGACTGGGAAATAAAAAAGGAGTTAACAACGATCATCCCCTCAAGAGAGTCTGAGTTTACATTGGTATACTTAGTTAAAGTGTCCCTAAGCTGGTTTACGAACATAGCTGGATTTTCAGTAGCCTCTTAGACCTGTTCTATAAGTTTATTATAGTTAGTCTGTTTGTGACCAACTTTATTAAGGTCCACAATTAAACATTCAATCATCTTATGTATCTTATAGGAACCTTCTCCATTTTGGTAATTCCAGCTAGGGTCCTGTTCAGGCACTGCAGTAGGCCCAGGGTCATTGTCAGCAGTATCTGCCTTATGTCTGCGATCAGCTTCCTCTCGGGCTGCTTGCCACAGCTGAGCTCGCTCTTGCGAGCTCAGGGTGCTGTTTAGGATCACATAAATATCCTTGAAATGTAAATCATAACAGTTATAAATTCAAATTCTTTAATATAATTTTGTGGGTCAATAAAGAATTAACCTAATTTATGGCTAATCTGAGACAAGTCAGAGAGGGGGAAAGGCACATGTATATTAACTAATCCCTCAGGGCCAGCCTGTTTCCAAAGTGAGAGTAGAGACTGAGGCTCAGAAGGCTGTGGAGTAGATGGCCAATGCCAACCATCTGGCAGGCACATGTGGACAATCATCTGATGTCTGGTTACAAAGCGGTCGCTCGTCACCACAAGAGTGGCCATCATGCGACCCGCAGCAGGATGGCTGCTATTGGTCACCTGAGGGGCCACAAGGTGGTGACCACTGACCGTGAGACCCTTTGCCAGATGGCAGCGTCTTGCCACGTGGCGGAGAGCCACAGGATGGCAGCTGTCCTCCACATGTGTTGCAGCAAGATGGCTGCTAGGGGTTACATAGCTTGCAGGCAGGTTGAAACGCGCGAGACCACGTATGGTGAGCTGGTGGAGAAAATGGCGATGCAGGGGACAAAGGACCATCGGATGAAATAGAGGGCTCAAGTGGGGGGGATTGGGAAGTTGGGGAACAGAGAGAGAGACTAAGGGACGGATCAGAGGCTGCTGCAGGTGGAGAAGGCGGAGAGAGCTGAGCTGTTGTGGGAGAAGGAGGAGAGAGCTGTGCTGGGGGTATGGGAACCTCTGGCCAAGGAAGCTGAGGGCTTTGATCCCTGGGATATGGGGGAGGGGGAGTAAATACAGGAGGCACCTTGTCTAAAGGGTCTGGCGGGGAAGAGGGAAGGGTTTTAGGTACAGTAGAGTTAGCCAGAAATATTTGAGCTGCAGTACATGAAATGAGAGAAGAGCACGTCCTTCAGGTAAGAAAGGCCTGTATATATGAGATTTCTGCCAGTTTGTCAGCTGTGTAGCAGAACTCGAAAAAGTTCCTAAGAATAGAAGGGTCAAATGTTCCCTCCTCAGGCCACAGGCTGCCGTTAAGGTTGTAGGTCAGCCATGCCTCCTGGCAATAAAAGATTAGTTTCTTTATTTTTATATCTTTTTTTAGGCCCAGGGTGCCAAGGTTACAAACCAGGCACCCCAGGGCTGTGTCTTTGCAGGGACAAGAAAAAGTGTTCCCCATTGTCCAATCAAAAGTGAGCCAAAAGAACAATTTTGCCTCAGGATATGAGACATTTAGCTCTCCTCCCAAGGAGCATGAAAATTGTTCCAAATCACACTTATCAAAATAAGATTGTCACCTAATTTTGGAAGCGTGATTAAAAAAAAGGTCCCAGCTCAATACCATTGGTCGTCACCAAGGGTATGAGTGGGGATCCCAGAGGATCAGAGTAATAGTCCTGCCTCAGACTGTCCAAGGAACGTGAGAACTATTAACTTAGCCTCGGGACAGAATGGGCAGTCCGTGTGGGGCGGCCCACGGTAACAGAAAACCCTAGACGGAATTTGGCTCACCTGCAGTAAATGAAATAAGCCGGCTTTGTTCGTAATGGCGGTGACAGACTGGCTTTGTGTGGTAAAAAGAACAGGAAAGAATCCAAGATACAGTCTGGTCCATGAGTTAGCAGGGGAGCTCAAACTGAGGGGGGTGGTCCCAGGAGCCACGCACTGCCATCATGGTCAGGGAACCATTATGTTAGGATTTTTTGGCTCGATGAAACAGCACAATATGAGATAGAGAGACCTTTATTTCCAAGGAGGTGAAGAGAAGTCCACGACCAGAGACAGCCTGGCCTTCTCTAACCCGCACGTGGGGGTTAGGGTACTCATATAACCTCTGACCTGGGTGGCGCTTAGGGCAGGCACAGGTAATGCACAGGTTATTGATTGGGGCTGTTTTCGCACCACTGGGAAAGGTGACTACAGTTTGGTCCCGCCCCTTGGTCCTGCCTCCCACCTCAGCTTTCCAGGGCACAACTCATCTTTCACAGATACTGCCTAACACTGATAACTAAAACATATTATTTAAATTCAGCATGTTTGTAACTTGGAAGATATTTAGAATTCTACTCAATTCCTCTCTTAATATTTGCCTTATAACATGCCATTTGGTTAAAGAGGATTTCTTCCAATTCAGTTAGAGAAAGCTCTTCAATTATACATTTAAATGGATTTTGAGATATGAAAATTTATTTTGTGCTTGCATTAATGTACAAAATTCTGCTATAACTATACTCTGACCTCAGAAAATACTTCAGCTATAAATTGGTATCAGAATAAAGATCCCACATCTTATTTTAACTTTTCAGTTTTATAATTTTGACTTTGCTTGTCATTCAAGCAATGTTATTCATCTTTGAAATAACTTTGCCACAGTACAAATTGCTTGTGTAAGCACTGCTTTGCCTTGTAATTTTAGATTGTTTATTAAGAAATACTATCAAGTATGCCACAAAAACTAATTTCCAAAGACATTCAGTGTTCAAAAAATAAAAGTTGGTGAAGTAATTCCTTTCATTCAAAACATGTGTTTAATTCATGAGCTCAAAAAAAATCACAGTAAAACTTTACCACTGGTAAACCATCAAACTACTGTGTGATGATAACACAAGTGAAGATATAAAACTTCTACATCTAAACACAAAAATGTCACAGAACTGGTGATTATTAAATAATAAGAACTGCTGAAGTTTACTGCTGGTTTCACAATACCACAAGAGAGATTTGATTATTTCCTCTGAAATATCTGATAATGAAAAACATAGTGAATAAACCAAGTCTTTTTTTATTTTAAAGAGAACTGAACAAAGCAAATCAGAACAAAACAATGCAAGCAACACAGCACTTCACAACAAGAAAACCGGATATCAACAGTAGCTACCATAATGTCTCTTTATTTGAAATAGTTGAGCATATCTTCACACACAATAGTATCAAACATAAAAAATAGTATAAAACCATTCAAGAGAATGAAAGTATTACAGGACATTCAAACCCAAAACATCAATAATGAACAATGGCTACTATAATATCACATTTTCCTTAAAAAACTTGTTTATACTATCACACATATTAAAATCCAGTAAGACAAAACATGGTAGAACCAATGGAAACAGAAGAACAAAAGCATGATAATACCATCACACATAATAAAATCGAACAAAACAGTAAACCATTGTAACCAATGAATGAAAATATTATAAGATTTCAAAGCAATATAATGGGGAACCATGATTACCATAAAATCATATGGACTCTTACCATTTCTTACACTAGGGAGACTATATGGTGCTTACACATGTGAGTATGATTTATTTCACTTATGAGTATGGTCTCAAGTTGCATCCATTTATTTATAAATATCCCAGTGTGCTAATTCTTTATAGCTGAATAGTACTCCATTGTATAAAAATACTACATCTTTTTTATCCATTCCTCAGTTGATGGACACTTAGGTTGTTTCCAAGATCTGGCTATTACAAATTGTGCTGCTATAAACATGGGTGCACATATATCAGTGTGGTATGATGTTTTCAGTTCTTCTGGAAATATGCTGGGTCAAATGGGACTTCCAATCTCAGCTTTTTGAGGAATCTCCAGACTGACCTCCACAGTGGTTGCACCAGTCTACACTCCCACCAACAGTATAGAAGAGTTTTCCTCTTTCCCCACAGTCTCTCCAGCATTTATTGTTGGTAGTTTTCTTTATCCTAGCCATTCTTTCTGGAGTGAGATGGAATGTCAGTGTGGTTTTAAATTGCATTTCCCTAATGACTAATAATGCTGAACATTTTTTCATATATTTATTTGACATTTGTATTTCTTCATCTGAGAACTGTGTGCTCACCTCAGCAGCTCATTTTGGGATTAGACATTTGAATTTCTGGGGTCTGATATTTTTTAATTCTTTATAAGTTCTAGACAGAAGTCCTTTGTCTGAGGGACAGTTGAATAATATTTTTTCCCAATTTATGGGTTTTCTTTTCACTCTGCTGGAAATCTCTTTCAACATGCAGAAACTCTTTAATAAGATATGGTCCCAGTTACTGATTCTGGCAAGTATTTACCGTGTGGTTTGATTCTGGTTCATAAATTCTCTACCTACCCCTATATCTTCGACATTTTTACCTATTTTGTTTTCCAACAGATTTAGTGTTTCTGTTTTAATATTTAGATCTTTGATCTATTTAGATTTTAGTTTAGTACATGGTGATAGGCATGGGACTAGTTTTAGTCTTCTGCATATGGATAGACAATTTTTCGAGCACCATTTGTTAAAGAGACTGTGGTACTTCCAGCGAGCATGTTCGGTCCCTTTATCAAAGATAAGGTGGTTGAGTGAGTTTGTGGTTGTGCTTGTACCTTCCAATCTATTCCACTGATCGTCAGGTCTGTTTTTATTCTAGTACCATGTTGATTTTATTACAGTAGCTTTGTAGTATAATTTCAAGTCATGGATTGTGATGCCTCCTGCCGTGCCTTTGCTGCTTAGAATTGCCTTTGCTATTCTAGGTCTCTTCCGGTTCCAGATAAATTTTAGGAGTGATTTCTCTAGATCTATGAGGTATGTTAGTGGTATTTTGATTGGGATTGCATTGAATTTGTATAGTAATTTTGGGAGAACGGCCATCTTCACAATGTTTGTTCTTCCTATCCATGAACGGAGGATGTCTTTCCATTTTCTGAGGTTCTCTTTGATTTCCTTTTTCAGGGTATTATAATTTTCCCTGTATAGCTCTTTTACTTCTTTCATGAGATTAATTCCTAAGTATTTTATTTTTTTTGGATGCTAGTGTGAAGGGTGTGGCTTCTCTTATTTCTCTCTCAGTATTTTTGTTGTTAGTGTATAGGAATGCTATTGATTTTTGAGTATTGACTTTGTATCCAGATACATTGCTGAATTTATTTATTATATCCAGGAGTTTTTCAATGGAGTTTTGGGGGTCTTCTATGTAAAGCATCATGTCATCTGCAAATAATGATAATTTAACTTCCTCTTTTCCTATGTTTACTCCTTTTATTTCTCTCTTGTCTAATTGCTCTGGCTAGTATTCCAGTACTATGTTGAATAGGAGCAGTGATAGGGGACATCCTTGTCTTGTGTGCCTGATTCTGAGGTAAACGCTTTCAGTTTTTGGCCATTTAATATGATGCTGGCTGTTGGTTTGTCATAGATGGCCTTATCATATTGAGGTAAAGACCATCTATTCCAATTCTCTGTAAGGTTCTTATCATGAATGAGTGTTGGACTTTATCAAAGGCTTTTTCTGCATCTATAGAGATGATCAGGTGGTTCTTACTTTTGGCTCTATTGATATGGTGGATTACATTTATTGTATTAGGTATGTTGAACCATCCCTGCATTCCTGGGATGAATCCCACTTGGTCATGGTGTATAATCTTCTTGATGATTTGCTGAATCCTGTTTGCTAGTATTTTATTGAGAATTTTTGCATCTATGTTCATTAGGGAGATTGACCTATCATTCTCCTTTTTAGTTGGGTCTTTCTCAGGTTTTGGTACTAGAGTAATATTTGCTTCTAGGAATGACTTAGGAAGAATTGCTTCCCTTTCAATTTCATTGAAGAGTTTGAGGAGTGTTGGAATTAAGTCTTCTTTGTATTTCTTGTAGAATTCTGCAGTGAATCCATGTGGGCCTGGGCTCTTCTTTGTTGGCAAGGACTTAATTACATTTTCAATTTCATTAATAGAAATTGGATTATTCAGCAGTTTTACATCTTCCTGATCCAGCTTTGGTAGTTCATATGTATCTAGGAATCTGTCTATTTCTTCAGTGTTATCAAACCTATGAGAGTAGAGGTTTTCAAAATAGGTGTTGATGATCTGTATTTCCACCAAGTCTGTAGTAATTTCACCTTTTTCATTACTTATTGCATGAATTTGAGTTTTTCTTTCCTTTTTTTAATAAGATTGGCTAGGGGCTTAATCAATTTTATTTATTCTTTCAACGAATCAACTCTTTGATTCATTGATTCTTTGAATTGTTTTCTTAGACTTATTGCATTCATTTCTGCTCTAATTCTTACAATTTCCTCCCTTCTTTTGGCTTTGGGCTTGGCTTGCTCTTCTTTTTCTAGATGTTTGAGGTGTAGCATCAGGTTGTTTATTTGTGTTCATTCTGTCTTCCTTATGTGGGAATTCACTGCAATAAATTTTCCTCTGAGGACTGCTTTCATTGCATCCCACAAATTCCAGTAAGTTGTGTTTATATTTTTGTTTGCTTGTAATATTGTTTAATTTCTTCTTTAATTTCCTCCATGACCCATTGATTGCTCAAGATTGTATTACTCAGTTTCCATGTGTTTGTGAGATTTTTGCAGTTTCTTTTATTATTAATTTCTAGTTTCATGGCATTATGATCCAATAACATGCATGGGATAATTTCAGTTCTTTGCATTTACTTAAATATGTTCTGTGAGCTAGTATATTGTCTGTGTTACAGAATATCCCATGTACTGCTGAGAAGAATGTATATTCTGATGTTGTTGGATGGAACACTCTATATACGTCTATCAAGTACATTTGTTCACAGGTGTGATTCAGTTCTGTCATTTCTTTGCTGATTTTCTGTCTAGTTGATCTGTCCCTTTGTGTCAATGCTGTGTTAAAATCTCCTGTTATAATTGTGTTATTGCTTATTTGATTTTTCATTTCTGTTAATATTTGCTATGTATAGCTGGGTGCTCTAAAATCTGGTGCATATATATTTAAGATTGTTATCTCTTTCTCTTGAAGTTTTCTCCTAACTTGTATGTAGTGACCTTCTTTTCTCTTTGGATCATTCTTGGTTTGAAGTTCACATTGTCTGCAAACAGGATAGCTCCTCCCACTTTTTTTTTTTTGGTTTCCTATTGTATAAAGTATTGTTTTCCATCCTTTGACTTTTAGTCTATGGGTTTTCTTTTGGGTTAGATGGGTTTCTTGTAGACAGCGTATGGTTGGATGTTGTTTCTTGATCCATTCTGCCAGTCTGTTTCTTTTCATTGGTGAGTTGAGGCCATTTACATTAATGGTTATAACTGTTATATATTGGTTTGCTGTTGACATGTTATCTTTCTGCTGTTGTATCTTTACCTTTCCATTCTGTTTAATTGTCTGCCTTGCTTGGTGGTTTTATCCTATGTGTATCTAGAATATCTTTTAGTATTCTTTGTAGGGTTGGTTTGATGTTCATGAAGTTTTTCAGCTATTCTTTGTCATGGAAGCATCTTATTTCTCCATCCATTTTGAAGGACATTTTTGCAGGGTACGTCAGTCTGGGTTGGAAGTGGTTTTCCTTTAGGATCTGAAATACTTCACTCCATGCTCTTCTTGACTTCATTGTTTGTGTTGAGAAGTCTGCTGTGATTCTGATAGGTTTTCCTTAATAGGTGATCTCTCTTTTCTCTCTAACAGCTTTTAGTATTCTGTTCTTATGGTGGATTTCTGGGATGGTGATTATTATGTGTCTGGGTGTAGTTTTATTTTGGTTATGGCTATTTGGAGTTCTTTATGCTACACTAATCCAAATATCAGTTTCCATTGTCATGTTTGGGAAGTTTTCAGCTATTACTTCTGTAAATATCCTCTTGATATCATTTGGGCTGTCCCCTTCTTTTTCATTTATCCCTATTAATCTTATGTTATTTTTCTTTGCATCATCTTGCAGGTGTTGAATTGTTATTTCCTGGTTCTTTGTTATTTTCAAAAGATCTTTCCTTTCCTGTTCACTAGCTGCGATGTTATCTTCAAAGTCTGAAATTCTATCTTCACTTTTGTTGAGGCAGTTTTGACAGCTTTCAACAGAATTTTTGATTTCCTGTATATCTCTTTGAATCTGCTTTATGTATTCTGTTTGTTTCTTATAGTGTTCATTCAGGGATTCTGTTTGCTTTGTTCCTCTAATTTTTTAGCTGTGTCTTCACTAGATGTGTTCACTATTTCTTTCACTACTTTTGTCATTTCTTCTTTTACCTGGGCAATTATTTCTGATTTGAATTTCTCCATAGCTTCCCCTAGTTGCTTCTTTATTTCAGTTGATATCATTTCAGTCATTTCAAGTGTATGGCTTCTATTTTCTTCTATGTACATGGTTCCTAGGCTTTCTTGGGATAGGCTGGAGATTTGATCCTGCCTTTTGGTCTTTCCTTTTGTCACTTTTCTTTATGTCCTTGGTTTGGGAAGTGTTCCAAAGCTTCCTCTGGGTGTGTGGCAAATCACCTCCTGCACCCTCAGCTCCTGGAGCAGTTTCAGCTCCCCTGCAGGCACTTGACTCCCTAAATTGAGAGGTGGAAGCTGAGTGTAGAGAACTGGGGCTGGCAGAACTTCCGGGGCACAATCCCCTGTCCTAGGAGGGTGGATATGAATCACCCATTGGCAGTGCTGGTCTTAAGCTCTCCCCAGGCCAGCCCAGCCCAGAGTCCTCGTGCATGGTCTCCACCTCCTGAACTGAAAGGAGGCCACTGGGCGTGGTTGACTGAGGCCCTGGAATCTGCTGGGCCCAGTCCAGCATCCCCAGTAGCTCCCCAGAAACTCAAATGCCAGGAGCGTAGGTCTCCAACTCTCCCCAATCCCCCTTGGTTCTTATGTGGGTTCTTCAGTTGGATTTAGGAACCCAATTAACACAAAAACTGATTAACAAGGAAAGCATAAAACTTTGATTAGTTTTACATGCTTTACAAGATGAAGTCTGAAGAAATAATCAAAACATGATGTTTTTATATCTTTTTAAGATGTTTTTATATCTTTGTTTATATATATAAACAATATATTTGTGAATTGTTTATATAAAATATATTGTTTATATAAACAATATATTTGTGAAGGAATGACATGATAAATGGATACCTGGATGAAGGTAGTAAATTCTATTTTAGAGATATTACTAAGAGACCTATGGGACATGGGGTAGAAGCTAGTGGAAGATAAGTATTACTTCAAACAGTTTGTCTGTTCAGTCCATTGCAATTCCAAATACCAGTCTCTGGTGACCAAGGCTAATTTCAGGTCCTAGAATGTGAAAGATATACCACCAAAATAACCCTTATGACTTACTGCATATAGGGAATGAAAGGTCAAAAGCCCCTTTCTAAAGTTAAATTTCCTCAAGTGATTTCAGCTTGAAACAACCAATATACAAATTGGGCACCATTTGATGACATGATTAACTCCTTCATCAGATCTAAGAGAGATCAAAGAATGGTTCCATGAGTGTTTCACTAGGTGGAAGGATGTTGACTTTGAAAGGTAGGCAGATTTAGACAGATTGAGAGAAAAATGAAACACATTTCAGAGAAGACTACCCCCTGAGTGGATGTGTGGGGATAGGACTAGGGCTCAGCAAAGAGAACATTTAAACTACAGCTGGGAGTTTTGAAGGAAAGATGGCATCAAATGATAAAAACCTAGACAGAAAGAGAAGCCTTGCTGACAAGGCCTCTGGTGGACATCTGGATCAGTGCATCCACAACACAGAGAACAAGAGAGCCATTGGAATGTGTACTTTTTCCCACTGTGGCTGTGGCTGGTCATCAGCAAACTTCACAGACATCTGCCACATCCTTTACAAGTTCATCAGGTGTCACATCACTAAGCTTTGTTGTTGCAAGGCCCTAGAAGGAAGAGAGGTGGGGCCTAAGAGACAAGAACTTAACACCCAAAACAATTACTTTTAGATTTCCTAAACAATAGACAGTGTAGGCCCAAGGAAAAGGACAATTATTGCCATGGCAGAAGTCTGCAGAGCCTAGCCATACATTGTGTCAGGTAGACCTTCTAATTTGGGAAGCGCTAAAATCCTTTAAATCACCATGGCATCTTTAATTCTAAAATGTCACTAATCACTTGAGACACACCTGCATTCTTAGGTGGCAACATCTATTATCCTCATTCAACTGATAAGTAAATGCCAAGAAATAGTCATGCTGCTTGGTATGAAAAATGTGAGATGAGGAAGGACTTGAAATTTGGGGAGACACTCAACAAAGAAAGGAGTAAAGAGAAGACAAGAATGAGTAAGTGGAAATGAAGAGAAGATAAACCCCATCTCAGGCTTCCATGGCAGCAGAAAGCCTCCTTGAACCTCTTTAGATAGGAATGTGCCTTGCTCTACACTTGACTGCCTCCTGAAAGTATCTCAAAGTGCTCCTCACACTCATGGGTAACAGTTCGGGTTGCTTCTGTCTCCTAGAAATGGCTGGTCACTGAGCTGCATACCTGGTCACTATGATGCACATTGTATGCACCTGTCTAGGTTTGAGTGCAGAAAATAAGGTCCTGCATTCAATCCCTGATATCAAAAAGAAAAAAGAAAAAGAAATTGGCACATAAACTATTACCTGAGCAACTAAAAAGCTGAAGTATACTGTCTGGTAAGGGTTATCACCAGTAACCATGAGTGAGTCTCTCCAACCCAAGTTCTATGATAAGCCCTCCCCCAAACTTTTCAAATGTAAATACTCCCTCCAGAGTCTCTTCCTAGTGTCTCTCATTCCTGAAAGACCCAAGAGAAATGCAGACCTACTGTTCTCCACTCTATCTCTTTCAACGCCCCATCCCTTCTGTTTATCCTGAACAACCCCTGATCTTTGCCTTCTTACCTCTCTCTCCTTTCACTACTTCATTAAAACACCTGGAATGGACAATTGGAAACTAGCTTTGTGTGCATCCATCCAAGAACTTGCCCCAAGAAGAGGCCAGAAGCAGTACAAAGTGAAGCTGTGGAACACCAAGTGGTAGAAGACTAGAGAAAGTACCCAGAGTTTAAAGAAGTCTATTAATGGATTCTTGTTTAATATATATTTTATTTATAATTGAAATATAATTGTACATAATTCAGGTATAATATGACAATTGAAATCACACATACAAGGTATAATGATCAAATCAGGAGAACTGGCATATTTATCACTTTAAATATTTACCATTTCTTTGTGTTAGGAACATTTAAAATATGAATGGATTCTTGTTTTTCAGCTGGCACCACTTTGTGGGGCAAGAAGTTCCCCCAAGTTATGGTGTATTGTATACAAATAAAACATCATTTTCTTTGACTTAAACTTACCTCTCTAGAGTTTTAAAGGGATGGAGACTTCATTATTCAATTATTTGACATATTTGTGAGCTTAGCAATGTGTAGAGCACATAGGACCTTCTGGATCCTATAGTCTTCATTTAACCTCTTCCCTGCTCTTACCCTCTGTACATAATGAGATAATTTTACCAACCAGTTCCATTAGCATTTACCCACCCTGTCAGGCACTGCTCTAGGCAGTAATGCATGGTGCTTACTTTCCATGCACCAGGGATATAATAAACAAATATGTATTAAACAAAATGATCATGGTAAGTACAGTACTAAGAAAGAAAATGAAGCAAAGAAGGGTATAGAAAGTCAGAAAATGGTGACTTCTGAGAGGGGTTTTCTGTTTTCCACTTCTGATAAGATTTAGTAGAGACCTTCATGAAATAAAAACTTAAACTATGTGGCTCTGAGGGAATCACATTTCAAGAAGCAGGAAAGCAAGTGCAGTACAGAGGCCTTGAGGTGGAGGATCTCTTATCACCACCTCCAAGGTATGTTTTCCTAAAATTTTCTGATTGCTCTTTACTTAAGAATGTGGAGCCAGAGCCTTTAGGAAGCCATAGCTTGGTAAGGAGAAAGTTAAACTGAGAGTCAAACAGAAGTGTAAAGAAGAATTGCTGCAGAAAAAGTGGTAACACAGTGCAGGACAACATAGCCAAGAGGATTTCAAACATGAGCATGCCCCAAAAGCATGGCTCTAGAATCAGTGCAGAGGCTCCTGGGCTTCCTTTCACTGAACATAATTCGGAGTCCACTATCCCATGATTTAGGCTGGTTTTAATAATAATAATAACTGTAATAACTTCTACCTATAAAGTGGCCATATATAAAGTAGCATGCTACCATTTCTATATACAGAAAAAGCATGTTGAAAGCAGCTAACATGCTTGAGTACCTACTTATGCCAACACAGTTGTAAGCATTTTGTCATCATAATGGCTCCATGTTATAGCAGGGATAAGAGGCCCTGCAAAAGCCAGCAGGGTGCAGGTTCACAGTCTAAAGATGAATGTCTACTAAATGGTAGAAAAAGAATAGGCAGATATTGGGCCTATTGAGGTAAGTCTAGAGCAAAAAATACTGACCTGCCATTAAAATCTGCATTACCTCATGCAGTCTAGGAAGAATGACACACAGGGGCACTAACACAAGACCAAGATCCCATTATGAAATCAAGCAAAAGTTGGATTAAAAAAAAAAAAAGGATGTCCTATAAAGCTGAAACTGCTGATTTGGCATCTGGCACTAATCCATGCATACAAAGAGGCACTGCTGGCAACAGACAAAAATCTGAGCAAGTAATAAAATGGATGAATCAGTAAATGTGTATAAGGGAGTTGGTAAATATTGACTTCAGCGAACTTCCAAAGATGGCAGACCGGTAGGTAGCAGGAGAGGGACCCTCTCTGAGAGAGCCAGCTTAAATGCCAGAATAAAAAACCCTGAAGAGACCCAAACAGAGAGAGATGGACTCTCACAACCCATGAAGAAACTAAAGTGCAAAAAACCACTCAAATATGAGGTCCTGGGGCTACCATAAAAGAAGTTAAGATCAGCGAACACAGCGCACTCCTCGAGCCACCTGAATCCCTGCCAGAGACCTGACCAAGCGATCCTCGCCAAAGGGACTGGCTTGAGCCGCCAGAGTGCGGAGCTGAACAGCCCTGCGTGTGGCCCGCCCAGACTGGCCCTGCACGCCACTGACCCAGAGGCACCATGAATTCGCACTGCAGGCGCACTGCAGTCAGAGGTCAGGGAGCCCAGCAGTTCTCGGGGACCGGCATCAACACACAGTGAGTGATAGGAATAAGACCCTCCCATGGGAAAGAGGAAACCGACTGGACAACATGTTGGATTTGGGCAGGAGAGCCCTATCTCCATAAGGAAGTGGCTTCAGTTGGTTGCTCCCCTCATCAAGCGGATTGGTGGAATCTGCTTGGACTAGGCCGCGCCCCTGGCGGGGACCCAGTGAGTCACTACAAATTAATTCCCTGAGATCGGCGCACACTGATGCAGTGAAGGCCTGCAAAGGTTGACTGGCCCGGAGGGGAGGAGCCAGTGCACACTGCCCGTGCCTGAACTTTAATCTCTGATAACTGACTGAAGAGGGCAAAAGCTCCTAGCCTGCGCACTCTAGAGGAGCCTTAACCAACAAGAAAAGGGTCTGGGAATTACGCTGTACACTTGTATGGAAGGAACCAAAAACATGACGAAAGGGAGAAATAAGAAACAACTCCCAGCCCCCAACCCTGAGAACATTGATCCAGGAGAGGTAAATACAAAAGAGATGGAGGGCAGCAAAAATGCAACATCAAATACAGCATTAGCGTACATAAAAAGATATATTCAGGACCTCGTAAGTGGGATCAAAACTGAAATATTAATTCAAATTAAACAAGAGGTAAGTAGATTAACAAAAGAAAGGCTGGGCACCTTTCAAGAAGACACAGACAGAAGAATGGAGGAACAAAAAAAGCGAGAAAAATTTAATGAAGAATACAGAATAAACCTAGAATTCATGAAGCAGATTCAAAGAGATTATCAGGAAACTAAAGACTCCATAGAAAGCTGGCAAAACTGCTTGAATGAAACCAAAGATAGACTATCATAAATTGAACACAGGCTTGCAATGTGTGATCATGAAAGGGAAGATCTCTTAAAAATAACAAGGGAGCAGGCAGTAACAATTGGAAGGCTAGAGGATGACAAGAGGATCTATAACTTAAGAATAAAGCATGTGAATGAAGAAACAGGAATCAAAACAGGAATTACAAAGGCTATTCACAGCAATTATTAAGGAAAATTTCCCAAGCATAGAAAAAAGAAATGATATGCAGAGGTATGAAGCATACAGAACTCCAGCCACCTACAACCCAAACAGAGCTACACCCAGACACATAATAATCAAGATCCCAGAAATTCAATATAAGAACAGAATATTAAAAACCATCAGAGAAAAGAAACAGATTACCTATAAAGGAAAACCCATCAAAATCATGGCAGACTTCTCGACACAGACCATCAGGTCAAGAAGAGCTTCGAGTGAAGTAATTCAAGCACTGAAGGAGAACAATCTCCAGCCCAGATTGATATATCCTGCAAAACTCTCTCTAGAAATTAATGGAGAAACAAGATGCTTCAATGACAAAGAGGAACTAGGAGAAGTTGTGACCACCAGTCCAACCCTACAAAAAATACTGAAGGACATTCTAGGGAGAGAGAACAAGAATATGAGCATTTCAGGAACAGTGGCAGAGAGGCCTCAGTGAACAGGGAAGATAGTGGAGTGGAACAGAAATATAGACAACCAATGGCAGGAAAACAGAATATCAGAAATAAGGCAGAGAAGATTGGCTGTAATCTCTAGTATAGATGGCCTTGAAATATTAACAGAGAGAAACACAGGCAGAGTAGATCAGGAGATAGGGTCCATTGAGCTGCTCTATATAGGGAGGCAGTGGGACCCAAAACAAGCAGTGCACCCCATGGGAGTGAAAGGGGAGGAATTGTCTAAAAAAGGGAGGCAGAGGATATTGTTAAT
>PVJX010018079.1:0-27635 GCA_004027295.1 Dolichotis patagonum
TTCGGTTAAATTGTGATGGGAAAAATAACTCCCAACCTGTTAGATGTCAAATTTACAAGTTTGTGATCTCACATCAAAGGAGGAAGTCCTGAAGCAAAGGAAGAGGTTAGGAGAGTTTCATTAGAAATAAGAACAGCTCCTGGGTGTCCAGGAGGGTCCTCATTGGCCGGTGGCCTCAAAATCCAGAGGGTCACATAGATAAGCAGGGCATAAGAACTGTTCAGCTGTTTAGTGGGCACCTATCACAGGTGGCTCTGTGGATTTAAAATGACCAATTGGAACTCAGACTCTCTAACCCAGTTCTTCAACTTGTAAGGTTTAAAGGACACTGAGATTTTAGAGAAAAACTGGTTACTTGTATTTTAAATTCTTCAGAACCAGGAGCCAGTAGGGGAGGGTGCATCCCACGCTGCCTGCGGAAGTTCACCTTGGGTACAAGTCACAGCCGAGGCCTGTTCTAGCCCAGTCCCTGCGGTCCAGCTCCTCACTCACCAATCTCAGGCCCTGCCCTCGCCAGCCACCTCACTCATAAGCTAACCAAATAAACTATTCTTGCAAAAACGAATGCTAAACGTTCCTCCTGCTTTACGCAGCCCATGTGGTGTCTCCCTGAAGTCACACAGAACAAAGCTGGTCATCTGAGGAGAGTCTGATAAAGGAACTATTTGCAGAGGAGCAGCAGAGCTCGGGCGGCAGCCTGGAACTAGAAAAAAACAGGGCTCCATTATTGTCACTTCTGGAACCCAAGCGCAAGGTGGGGGGTGGGGGGTTACCAGAAACCAGCCAGCCCTCTCCAATCCCTCTCTCACACCGTGATGCCCAGGTTGGCCTCCAAATTGCATCAGTCCTCTTGCTTCAGCTTCCTGAGCCCTGGGACTACAGGTAGGCCCCACCACAGCTTGCCATGCGATTTAGGGTGTCCTTGAGCTTACTGTGTAGCCCAGGCTGGGCTCAAACATGTGGCAATCTTCTTGCCTCAGGCTCCCAAATGCCAGTATCACAGGCATGCACCACTATGCCCAGCTTCAGATGAGTTCTTAAAATTCGGATTAGAGTTGACTGTAAAACAAGTTTATAATCCCAGCTGAGAGGATGAGCTAGGAGGATCTGATTGCCTCACGTTGAAGACCAGCCTGGACTACATAGTGAGACCTTGTTTTAAAAATAAATAGGGCCTGGGATTTAGTTCAGCGGTACAAAGCACCTGCCTGGCAAGCATGAGGTCATGAGTTTTTTTGTTTTTGTTTTTTGGTACCGGGGATCGAACTCACGACCTTGTGCTTGCCAGGCAGGCACTTAAGCCACTGAGCTAAATCCCCAGCCCGAGGTCATGAGTTTGATCCCTGGTTCCATAAGTTAAAAAAAAAAAAATTCTGAAGAATGAAGGAATAATTTTTTTTCCTCCCTTAGTACCGGGGATTGAACTCAAGGCCTTCATTCTGAACTATATTCCCACCCTATTTTATTTTATTTTATTTTATTTTATTTTATTTTATTTTATTTTGTTTTGTTTTGTTTTATTTTATTTTACTTTATTTTGTTTTGTTTTATTTTATTTTACTTTATTTTACTTTATTTCATTTCATTTCATTTCATTTTATTATTTTAAATTCTGAGACAGGTTCTTGATAAGTTGCCAAGGCAGGACTCAACCTTGGGTTATTCACTCCCTGTTTCTCTGTGTCTGAAAAATTAAAGGGCACTCCTACTGAGGGCGTCTCCTGAAAATAGAAATATTTCCTGGACTTTTTCTTTTCTTTGTTTTTTTTAGTTTTGAGACAGGGTCTTGCTGTTAAGGGTCTTGTTAGGATAGTTCAGGCTGCCTTAAACTCACCACGTAGTTCGAGGCAATTCTCCTGTCTCAGCCTGAGTGCTAGGATTTCAGGCACAATCCACCACATCCAGTTTCCAGGGCTCTCAAAAAGATGAGAATGTGGGGGATGAGCCTCGGCACCGGAAGGGCAGGTGGGCCAGGCCTCCTGCAAACCTGATGGGCCTCCGGGTGGAGCACAGGGAGTGGCTCCCTATTCTTGGCCCATCAGGCCCAGAACAAAGGCAGAAGACTGGATGACACAGCGAGGGCCACAGCGATGGGAGCCAGGGCCACAGCCAATAGCATCCAGCCGACTGAACTCTGCACATCTGGGCAAAGTGGGGCTGATGGAACTTTGTTTGGTAGATTCCAGATAATTGCTAAGCACAGAGAAAACCCTCTGCCTTAAAACTCCCATTTGGGAAATGGACCAAAGAGCATTTCCTCTTATTATCAAAACCTACATCCTGCTTTCTGCTTTGATTGACTTTACACGTGGACGGTAATGGCTTCCTCATCCTCAATGGGGACAAAGGTTTTTAGATTCTTTAAGGGCATCAATAATAACCCTAAAAGCAGTAGCGGCAGAACCCTCTGCTTAAAATCCTCCAAGACTTTTCATTGATCAGAAGGGAAAGCGCCAACTATTTACCATAGATTTCAAGGCAGTCCGTGGCCAGGCCACTGCCTATTTCTGCTGCCACCCTCGTCACTGAGCTCCAGAAGGACCAACGTACTTCCTGTCCCACATCCGCCACCCTCTCGGCCACCACATGGCCCTTGCACCTGCTCACCCTTTTGACTGGGGTGCTCCTCCTTCGGGTCCGCTTGTGGCTGCACCTCATTGGCATCTGTGACCAGATGTCTATCAGCTTAGTCACCACCACCCTGACCTTCCTACTTCTTTAGTCCCACTGCTCAGTCACAGTACCTTGTTTTATTGCCTCAATAGCATATCATATATCACTATCCGAAACTATCTTAATTATCTGTTTGCATAGTCCTCAACTGTGTTCCTAACTGAACACACATTCCAGGACTAAGCCTCATCCTGGCTTCTCGGTGCCCAGGATAGAGCCCGGTAGGCATCCCATAAACAGCGTCTCAGCTGTGGGAGTGGGTGAAGCATCCTATGGAATAAGAGCTACTAGACTTATACTGGGGGCCTGAGCTGGGGCCTGAGGCTAGGTGATGTGGGGTGGTGGCCCAGGGTCACAGAAGGAGCGAGGAGGGAGAAGAGCTCAGCGGTAGCTGAATCCATGCCTTGCTGGCTCAGAGACTCGTGCTCTTGACCACTGCACACACAGGGCTCGCTCCTGCATGACATCACGCTCCTCCCTTCCGCTGCCCCCAGTTCATTCTTTGCACACAACCTGGCCCAAGAGCTGGACAGTGAGGAGGCACTGAATAGAGCAGGAACTGGCAGTATCTTTTTTTTGTTTTTGGGGGGGTTTTTTTGAGACAGGGTCTCGCTATGCAGTTCAGACTGGTCTTGAACTCACTGTGTAGCCCAGACTGGTCTTAAACTTGCAATGATCCTGCCTCAACCTTCTGAGTGCTGGGATTACAGGTATGCGCTACCATGCCCAGCTTTTCTTCTGCTGGTATTTTACGTGAATTTGAACTAGTGCAAATCTGAACTGTGCTATTTTGTGTGTGTGTGTGTGTGTGTGTGTGTGTATATATATATATATACTTTTTGTTTTTGCTACTGGTGATCGAACTCACAACATTGCGCTTGCCAAGTAGGCAGGCAGTTGTGCTGCTGAACTAAATCCCTGGCCCTGGAGTGTGTGTCTTTTTGAGACAGGGTCTCACTATGCAGTTCAGGCTGGCTCAAATTTGCAACAATCCTCCTGCCTCAGCTTCATGAGTGCTACGATTACAAGCATGTGCCACCTCACCCAGCTCATAAAAATATATTCATAAAAACCCTAATTCCGTTACCAAAGCTGATAGAATGCAAACAGTGCTTCACATTCATACTTATGAGGAAATCACTCTTGGATTATGTGAGGTCTTCAAGCATGTATCATTTATACAATATTTCACACAGTGTTCAGCAGCCAACACAGAGGCTCATACAAGGGCTGGGAAGAGGAGACTAGTGATGTATCTACAGCCCAACTACATCTTTTTTTTTTTTTTGGTACCACGGATCAAAGTCATGACTTCATGCTTGCAAGGTAGGCGCTTATACCACTGAGCTAAATCTCCGGCCATAACCCAACTAAAGCTTTAAAGTTTCTGTTACACACAACCAGAGGGCCACAGAAATCAGGTGTGTAGCTAACTCTGAGTGAAATTATTTGAAAACCACTTAGTACTCACTGAACCCTCTGAAGAGGATGCAATGTGTACCCCCGCCCTTTGCAGGGGAAATTTGAAGATATTAAAAATAGTGTAGCCAGACATGGTGGTACATACTCTAGTCCTACCACTCTGGAAGGCTGAGGCAGGAGGATCCTAAGTTTGAGGTCAGCCTGACCAACTTTATGAGACCCTGTCTCAAAATAAAAATTGGAAAGGCTGGGAGGGTACAACTAGAGATGTGTTCAATCCCAGGTACCCTCCCCGCAAAAGAAAAAGGTTATGTAAAGTGGACAAGTGCTTAACACCTTGCTTCCCATGTCCACACCAGAGAAGCAACAGTATGGTGCATTCAGCATTAGATTACACTATCTGCTATCATGGATATTCTTCAAGTATCTACGTTTGTTAGGGTTAAGTCAACCCTTAGGGTCAACTATTAAAGATATTCAGCCATACAACTGAAAGTACATCCTTTGCTCTGCAAAAATTCCACTATATTAGCAATGACAGCTTCAGCATACTTGTTTTAAATTTTTATTAATTTAGAGAACTTTTTTATGTATTTCATTTTTGTGCTTAAGTGGAATTTAACCCAGGATCTCAAACACGCTGAGCAAACACTCTACCACTAGCTCTACCTCCCAGCCCATTTTTGCATTTGATGTTGCATTTCTCATTTGATACTCAGATAAAGTTTCCATTAAAATTCTCATTCTTTGCATCAGAACAACTGGATATGTGAATAATCATCTAGCAGTAGCACGTTTCCAGATGGTATGCCAGGTAGCAGGCTGTCTAAGGGCCTTGTGTGCACTACCCAGGTCAAGCTTTGCTCAGTCCTTTATATTACAGATGTTAAAATTGAGGCACATTGCTGGAATAACTTCTCACAGGTTCTTTATATTGGGAGGGCCGGCTTAACCCCCCAACGCCCACAGTGCGTGTCTGCATGCATACCAGCTTTCCAAGCTCTGCAGTTCCCAGAGCTGAAACAGCTGAACACATGGAACACAAAGCTCAGAGGGAGCATGGACTAGAGCTTCAACCTCTGCTTTCTTTTTTTTTTTTTGGTACCGGGGATCGAACTCACGACCTCACGCTTGCCAGGCAGGCGCTTAAGCCACTGAGCTAAATCGCCGGCCCTCAACCTCTGCTTTCAACACCCTTCCTTTCCTTGGGTGATGAGGGTCACTGGCCTAGTCCCAGTGTCTACAGTGCTTCCAGAGGCTCCATTCTGCTTCTAAGGCTTCCATCACTAAAGTAAACTGATCCTGGCTCCCTCTCTTTTCTGCAGCTCTGAGCTCCAAGGAAGCCTCCCAAGCCCCAGGCTGTGTCCCCCTTGGCACCCCGCCTGCCCTACTGAAGTGAACTATAACGAAATCATCCTTTGATCAACTATTTGTTTAACACCTATCAATCGTAACTGTAAACAGTAGCAGTTCTAGATATTCTATATAGGAGGGTGCAGGTAATGGGGGGGGGTTTGTTTCCAAGTGGTAACTGGATTTAGAAAAACATGAGTATGTTGATGCAGATTAGAGAGGAAGCAGATTAGAGATTTAACCTCTGCCTCACCATTACCTCCCCTCTGTTGGCACTACCAGACTGTAAACTCCTTGGGGCAAAAAAATACCTTGCTCCTTCTGTCACTGTAAATACTTGGCACTGTGCCTGGTACCCAGGAAGTATATGATAATGTTTTTGTGGAATTAATACATAAAGGAAATGGAATTTTGAACTTCTTATCTGAAAACGCGGAATAACAAAAATGAAAAAGAGGGATGACACTTATGTGGGGGGCATTCATGTGGAAGAGTAGTGGGGCTTGAACCCAGAGATTTCACACTGAGCTACATGCCCCTTTAATTTTTTTTTTTTTTTGCTTTTGTTTTTTCAGACAGGGTTTCACTATATGGTTCAGACCAGCCTTTAACTCCCAACAATCCTCCTGCCTCAGCTTCCTGAGTGATGGCATTATAGGTCTACATCATCATACTCAGCTTTTTTTTTTCTTTTTTAATTTTTGAGACAAAGTCTTACTAAATTGCCCAGGCTGAATTGAATTTATGATCTTCCTGCCTCAGCCTCCCAGAGTGCTAGAATTATAGGCATGTACAACCATGTCCATTTTGTTTTGTTTCACAGTGCTGGGACTCATATGTAGGGCTCCCTCATGTATGGAGAATTTACCACTATATAGATGATAGATAGATAGATAGATAGATAGATAGATAGATAGATATCCAAGCCTCAGGACACTAGGACCCAGCTTTTAAAGTAGCAATACATATGAAAACTCTGAGCACTGGACTGGTAACAGTAAGTGCTCCACAAACATCTGTCATTGAATTTTAATTCCTGCCTCTCTTCACTCCCACCATCTCATCTCCCAGGTTCCAGGACTCCAAAGTCAGAGGCTTAACACAAGAACAAAACCCAGAACTGAACCCACTCTACTCTCGCCCTGCCCCATAACCTGGTAGAGGTGAAGGCATGCACACTGGGCTGGGGTGAAAAGACTGTCATTATCCCGGGCAGGAATACCAGGTTGTTAGAATTTTCCTATAGCAGCAGTTTATACAGTACCTCCTCAAAGACACTGAGTACTTTCAGAGTTAACATTAGCTGCCGTAGGAGAAAATAGAAACACAAAACCCCCAAAAACGAAATCCAGCACCACCTTACCAGCTACAATCTGCAAGACTGAACATCGTGGTCGTGCTTTCCACCCTAGCAAATGTTTTCCAACTCTCCATTATTTTTCCTTCTGGCCCTCACTATCCCCCCACCCCTTACCCCCGCCCCAATTCCTACCTGCTAGCCACCCTGTCCCAGTCATTGGCTACACAGTTGCTACAGAGGTTTAAACACAAACCACAGTGCATTACTTCCTACTTAAAACCCTTCAGAAGATGGACCTGAACTTGCCACGTTCCCTGCAACCTTGTTTCTCAACCTTTGCCTAGCAGCAAAGAATGAGACTGTCTGTCTGCCCCACCCCCATAGGCCAGGCTTTCTTCCTATTGGGGGCCTCCACTCATACTGCCAGGGCCGAGATGCTGAGGTGTCTCCTTTGGGCTCATATTTCAGTCTTCAGTCTGAACTCACAGTTACAGGCCCCCTCTCAGAGGGACACTCACCAATGCCCAAATCAAAATCTTTCTTCACCCATCTCTCTGGTCCTACTGCCCTCCAAGCAGGTCGATTTTTTTTTCCTCTGAGCACTCCTAGCCTTAAATAATAGTCTATCTCCTAAAAAGACTAAGCTTCCCATGTTCAGAGTGGAATTCCTAGTCACTGAAGCACAATATGAATGAATTTCTCACAATTGCTGCCCCAAACTATGTCCAGGCTTAGGTTCCAAGCAGAACAAGAAATGGCCTCTGGTGCTCTCCCAGGCACTCAGTCCACACGGTACATAAGATCCTTGCAGCTGAGCTGGGGACTGAGAGCCTTTGCTCTCCGCACTGTGGCCTGGATCTCAACTCTTCCTTCAGGAAAGCTGAGAAAAAAGACCAAGTGGAATCTTGTCTGATTCCTCTAATAAAGGAAACAGGGCAGTAGTCCTGTACCCCACTGTCCATCCTACATAGTTAACAAAATAAAAGCTTTTATTTATTCTCATTTTGTAACTGAGCAAGCAACATTGGTGAGCACAGGCTGGAAAAGCTGTTGTTCAACTGCTTTAAATGACACACAAGAAACAGTACTGTATTTTAGCTTTGCCAAGGTGAAAGGGCTGGGAGCAGCAGAGCACCTATTGTAAAAGTCTAGAAAATCAGCAACACTTTACTAGGGCTTGCATCCATTACAGTCAAAACCCCTGGCCTCAACTTCTGCGACACTGAATTTCAATACCCTTAAAGGGAAGTCCTGAACAGCTGTAAAATCTTCCATTGTCCAGGTAAAAAGAGCTTTTCTCTCGCCTTATGATGGAGGTCTTGGGCTTGGAAGAGAAGCCTAAGTTCCCTAGGGTAGTTAGCTCTAGCCTCAGAGCTGGGTACCCGATCACCGCGGAGGTGAATCAGAGCTGTGACTAGGACGCCTTGACCTTGGATTCCAACAGGGCTGACTGTCGCTGCAGGGCCAGCCCCAGGCCAGACCTCAACCTTAGGCTGGGAGGCCTTCAGGTTCCTCTGACGACTGCAAAGCGCAGTCCTATAGTGGCGTAGGAAGAAAGCCTCACAGCCTCTCCGGAAAGCCCTAAAGCCACACCTTACGGGGCATTCGGACTCAGCCCAGCTCTTATCCTTGCATCAAAGCCTCCCCCTACCCCAGTGTCCCCGGAGGCTACACAGTCCTCCGTTCCTGGGCGGAGCACGGCCTGCTGTGAGGGCTCACAGCCTTCTAGGAGTCAGACCTAACGGCGGGGGCTTTTCTTTTCATTGGCTTCGGCTCCACCCCTCTACCCCCAACTCCCGTCATTAACAGCAAAGAAAGGATCCCAGCCATTTCCATGTCCTCTGAGGCTCGAGAACCCTGTTATTTAATCCCGCGGCCACCCCGTCAGCATCCACGGGGCAGCCGACTCCACCCATCGACCTGGAGAGTTCTCCGCTGCTCCCGTTCCCCTTTTGGGGGAGTTGGAGAGAGGCGGGGGAGGAGGGACTGCTAGGGTAAGCTGCCTACAGCAGCAAAGGGTCGTGGGCCTTCGGGGGGCGGAGGCGCTTCAGTCCAGCGTCCCGAAAGGACTAGGATAGGAACATGGGTAAAACGGAGACACCTAGCCAGAGCAGCAGAGAGCTGGCGGAAGCCCCCCAAACTGCGGATAATTACACTGGGGTGGGGGTGGGGGGCAGAAGGAACATTCAGGCCAGGGCCTGGCCTCTCAGAGCGAACAGAATCGCCGGGAGGGGGCACCGGAGCCGGAAGAGGCCTCTGTCCAGTCACTGTCCACACCCAAGAAAAGGGTGGGGGGGAGGGGTGGTCCGCACTCACGACTCGGCCTCAGGAACCAAATCACCCGCTCAGCAACATCCACTCCACCCTTCTTTGATATGGACGTTGGACTTTTTTCTTAATTTTTGGCAGATACAGCTTCAAGATCCCTCCCTCCGACGTCCCTAGGCGCCACTGATCTGCCGAACGAGGAGGTCCCCAACAGGGGTCCTACCGCCTCCCCAACCCCTTGACTGCCTGAGGCGGGAAGAGATACCCAGATCTAGGTGTGTCCTCCCCCACCCTGCTCTCAGCCCTGGATCTGGAGGCCGCACAGCCCCGCGCCCCCCAACGACACTGACGGTTCCTGCCCAGGCCCGCAGCGGCGTGAAGGTGGCCTTTACCTCCTCTCGTAGGCTGGGAGGGGGTACAGCCCGCGCAGCTGAACCAGCTGCAGCAGTCGCCGCCGCCCTCCATTCATTCAGAAAAAAAAAAAAAAAGCAACAACAACCTCCACCCCTCTTTGTAAAAGAACGACGGCCCCTAGAGGAGCGAGAGCCAGCCCCAGCAATCACGGGTTAAGTTCTTTTCCGGCCCCCCATTCATAAAAAAAGGAGCTCAGCGCATGCGCACGCGGGGTCTCTTGTGCCCACCCATTCATAGAATCGCGGACGGCGCGCGTGCGCACTGGTTCTCCCTTCCCTCCCATTCATAAAAAAGCCATTTTCCCAGGCAGTGGTTGCAACACCGCCGCCGAGGCAGCAAGCAGAGCTGACAGCGCCGAGCTGGCTCTGCGGGACGCTGGGAGCCTTGCAGGTTTCTCCGGCTGGCGTCTGCGAGTACAGCGGCGGCTGAATCGCTCGGCTTCAGGGATTTACACAGACTTGGAGCAATGCTTGTGACTCTGCAGCTCCTCAAAGTAAGTCCATGGCCGGTTTGAAGATCCGAAACTGGCCACTCTGAGCCGCGACGCTACTCCCCTTAGGGCTGGGGCAAATGGTGCGCTATTTCTAACCGCACCTCAGTGTCCCTTCCCTCTCTGCGCCTCCCTTACTCGCTGCGGTGCGCCGCAGCTCCCTGACGCCCTCGGCCCGGCCGGCACGGCGCTGGAGTGTTCGTAGCCTGGCACCACTGTTTCCGACCCCCGGGCATTGCCAAGCCTGACTTCCCCGCCCTCTGCGACTCGGGAAGCCCCGTGCGTGTCTTCAGAGTTTGTCTCTCGCCTGCCCTCTCTTCTGCCGCCCCTCGCCTCGGACCCTGGAACTGGTGGCTCTGGGCTTGCTTGGAAGCCACTGTTTGGGTCTGGGGTGTGCCCTAGCCTAAGGCGACTCTCCCACCCCCGGGCTGCGTGCCCACGGTGCCAGCTCTGCCGTGGGTCTTCCTGAACCGCCGCAGCGGCCTATGCTCGACGTAGATTTTTCTCTCGCCTTCCGAGCCAGAACGGACTGGCTGGCTTTCCGCCCCTTCTACCTCCCCCTCGATGGTCAGCGCGGGGCCGGCCCAGGACTGCGCATTTCTGCTCCGGCTCCTTGGTGAGGCGGTTCCAGGCCGTCTGACCTTTGCTCGGCTGCCGCATTCTATGCTGTACAACTGCCTTGCAGTTGCCTTTTCTTTCCCCGGCTCTGCAGGGCCCGAGGCTCTCGGCTACCCCGTGCCTCCCTATTCCTGGGCTGTGCCAGGCCCCAGAGCCCCTCGGGCGTCGCTAGGACCGTGGTGGGGGCTGAAGGTGCGTTTACATAACGCCGGGCGTGTGGGAGCTGGAGGAAGAGGTTGCATACGTAGGAGAGATAAGACTCCTACTTTTCCTGCTTCCCTGCTTGGTGGCTTGACATCACCTAGAAGAGAGAAGGATAGAGACGGTACGTTCTGAAAAATTCTGAATTGCCAAGACCACAGGAGCAATGAGGGGGGTGAAGGGTGGATTTGGCCAGCCAGGGCAACCGGAGCTTGGCTGCATCACTGGGGCCAGGGCTGTGCCCAGTTCCCCCTCCATACAGGCGATCAAAAAGCGTTTAGACAGTAGCTGCTCTTGTGCAAGAAGACGGTTTCTCAATTTTCTTTGATTGGGGGCTGGGGGTTGTGGGCAGAGGAGGCTAGAGTGGTGGAAAATGGTTACATGGCTTGAAGGGCTTAAGGGATGGAGGGAGAGGCGAAATGGGCTGGAGGGGATGGTGAACAGAGGATAGAGAGGCTAGCTGTCTCTCACCAGCTGCTGGATAGGCATCCATATTGGCAGTCTGGCTAAGGGCAGGAGGCCTCCTTATGGCGCAGCCAGACTCCCAGGAAACACTCCCCCCTCATCTCCATGGCTTATGCTGGAAGGAAAGGTTTAGAATCAGTGGAGTACCGGACCAAGTGGCAAGGCCTTCTTTACTGTCTCCAAATCCGAGGGGTGGTTTTCTCCAGTTTGGGGAGAACCCAGACAAATTAAAGGCCAGAGAACTTGTGGAGGGGCAGGAGCTGGTGCATTGCTGTCTGGTTAGCTGACCAAGGTTCTAACCTTCCTGACAAACCTCTCAGGGATACAAAGTTGGAAGGTAAAAAGGCTCAGAGCAGTTGGGAAATAAGGATTTATCAATCTCTTAATAAGCTCCATCTGGCCTGAGGCCCTACCCAATATTGCATTGGCGGATTTCACAATGTTTAGAGTTTTCCAGATCTTCACACAAATGGGGCATAAACATTTTTTCCCTTGTAGTGCAAGTGTGGGGCAGTCTAGGAAAGGAAGTGCTATAGCTGGGCTCTATATTTCTCCTTCTCGTCCCATGTCCCCATCTCCCTCCCTCAGAAGGCTAAGAAGACTGACTTATAGCTAGATGTCCATCATGAAATCACATTTCTGCTATTGCCCATCCCTCCCATAGGAGGGTCCTCTGCTAGCTGGCTTAGAGTGAATCTTAACCTGGTGGTCAGACAAGCTGACCATTGAGCTGTGTGGCCAAGATGGAGTGAGGGGGACAGTTTGGTTGCTGGTTTCTGAAATCTCTAGAAGCATATCCTCCAGCTAGGATGAGGAAGGACTTTAAAGATGACTATGGTTGTCTTCCTTTTTAGTTTCTAAACTCAAGTCACTCCCCTTGTGTAGTGTAAATCTCTGGCGCTTACTTCCCCTGTGTGTTCCCATGACCTTTTCCAGATTATCCTCTAAAATGGTAGCCTTTCTCTAGAGCTTTGGTTGGGTCTGGTAGGTAGAGACAACACATTGGATGGATTGATTCCAGGCTAAAGCAGGCCAGACGATGGGCACTGGTGGGCATTTGAAACTCGCCAATGTTATTTTTGTCTGCATCCTTCTAGAATTGGTGGAAAGATGTGGCTTTCTGGAAACTCATCGTCTGCCCAATTCATAACCCTTATTATGCCTAATCTTGTAAATCTGACATTAAATATGCCCAGAAGTTTTCTTTCTTAAGAGATAAGAAATGAAGGCAACGTGTAAAAGTCAGTGATTTAAAAATTAAGGTAGAGGGGGGGAAAAGGTTAACACCTTTTTTTTTTTTTGGTACCGGGGATCGAACTCACGACCTCGAACTTGCCAGGCAGACGCTTAGGCCACTGAGCTAAATCCCCAGCCCAAGTTAACACTTTCTAAAGTGGCCCTAAAGATGTGTTGACCTGGGATTTAATAACTTTTGGATCATACTAGGGACTTCTCCAGTTTCTGATTCTAGAGTTCTCTTAGCGTAGCCTGTAGTTTTGCACACAGCATTTTTCTGAAATAGGGCCATCTATTAAATCAGGCCTAGGAAAGATTCCCTCCCTCCTTTTTCTTTCTTCCTTCCTTCCTTTTTTTTTTTTTTTTTTTAAATACATAGTCTTAGCATGTAGTTGAGGATGGTCTTGAACTCACTGTGTAACTAACCTAGGCTGGCCCTGAGCTCACTGCATGCAGTGCCCCCCCTTTAGCCTTTCAAATACTGGGATTACAAAGCATGTGCCCCCAAGCCCAGTTTAGCCCTCTGTCTTTTTTCAGACAAATTCTGATATTCAGAGTAACAGCATTATTTGGTTCCCAGACCTGAATGCCTATCACTAGCACCTAATGAAGTGGAAGTTCCCACAAACTGGGGGAGGATTCCTGCTCTCCTGGCTAGGAGGATAATATCGAAAGTTTGGAGTTTGAGATGTAGACACCACAGGTTTTTTAAGGAAGAGGAATAGCAGGAGTGGCGAAGGTTCCATCTCATGGCCATCTCGGGAGAGAGGTGACTCATGGGGATATATTTTGCTCTTCTAAAGAGGCAGAGCAAGAAAGTAAAGAACATACCAAAGGCTGTACTTGTGCTTTCAGACCAAGCTAGGGGCCAGGGCACAGGCAAACCTGTTAAGTGCAGGCCTTAGTAGAGAATGTGATCTTCTGGACTCCTTCAAAGGGGCTAGGGGCCAGGGGAGCTGCTAGTGACTCCCAGGACTAGGACCTGTCTCATTATTACCGGGTTTCTAAGGATTCCTAAGAGGAGGGTCCTATTTTAGGAGCATCTCTAACCAAAGAAAGGCACAGGAGGTATGGGGTATATAGCATGATGTAAGAGGCGGAGTATTCTTGGCGCTTGGATCTGGGGCCACCCTGCAGATCCGGACAGCTGACAAGGCTGCAGAATGTATCCGGGACATGTGGCTGGGCTTAAGAGGCTCCACCGTTCAGCTGTGATCACGATTGTTCTTTCCAAGGACAGGCCCGCCAGTGGAGGAAGCAAGGGCACTGGGGAGGGAGCACAGATGTGCTGGCCCTGGCTGAGGAGGGAAGGGGCCCTTAGAGGCAGGTGGCCACTTGCAGAAGAGTGGTTTCTCTTGTCAGGCAGCCTGTCTCTTTCTGGCTAGGAGAAGGGGAAGTCATTTCCTGCCGTGTCCCAGGAGTAAACTAAAATCTATTACTGTCAGGTCATTTTTTTTTTTTTTTTTTTTTTTTTTTTTTTTTTTTTTTTGGGTACCGGGGATCGAACTCACAACCTCATGCTTGCCAGGCAGGCGCTTAAGCCACTGAGCTAAATCCCCGGCCCCCTGTCAGGTCATTTCTTGGTGGCTGGTAGGGAGACAAATAAGACTATCTTGATGTCCGTGGGAAGAAGGCCTATCCTGGTCCCACTCTGAGCCTTGACTTGGGCCAGTAGTTCCCAAATAGCACCAGAGAAACCAGTACTATGTCCTTTCTTTCTCATGCTTGACTTCTTTTTTTTAAATTTTGAGGCAAGGTCAGGCCAGCCTTGAACTCACTATGTAAACCAGGCTGGCCTCCAACTCATGGCGAATCCTCTAGAGTCCTGGGGTGACAGGATGCTTGGCTTCTGATCCCTCTTTGGGGGGATCTGAGCAGGGAGAACTACTGTGAACCAGCAACCTGAAGGTGACTAAAATACTTGAGAACCAAACTGTGGGGCTGGGGATTTAGCTCAGCGGCATAAGCACCTGCCTGGCAAGTGCAAGGTCGTGAGTTCGATCCCCAGTACTGCAAAAAAAAAAAAAAAAGAGAACCAAACTGTACAGCGACACTCCATGATACGCTAGGGCTCTCGAGCTGAGCTGTTTGCTTGTAAAAAGGGAGTGAACAGAACAGGATTGGGAACTGATAACTCGTGATGGGCAAAGTGATGACAAACAACTGTTTTATTTTGTGATCCCTAATAGACTATTGCCAGCCACCGGTAAGCTGCTTGGAGCTGGGCTGGGGGTTTGTGTGTATGAGAGGAATTCCCAGAAAAAGTCAGGTGCCTCAGGCGTTATTTCCCCACTGGGGTCATTCTCTGTAGAGATAGCCACCTTAGGGTGCTGGCAGGGGCAATTCCTTGGCTTCCTCCTCCCGCCTCTCCCCCTACTTTACAGGTCTTTAAAACAGTAAGTCTCGGCATTTGGTTATAGCTTAATTAACTGAACTGGGACTCTGTCACAAAGAGTAGAGCAGTGGTGATGGGAGTGGTGGGCAGGCTCTCTGGCAACCTAGAGATCTTTATCCTATGTTGTGAAAGGGTTAAACAACCTTCCCTTGAAAGATTCCACTGAGACTGAATGGGGCAGTGCAGAAACTGCTGGCCATTCATTCAGAGCCTCTTGCCAGTTTGCCACTAGTTAGTTGATCTGTACTTCTCAAAGTACAATTCTCAGGTTTTCCCACTATTTCCTAACCTCTCTCCCTGGGGTAGTCAAGAGAACAGCTGTAGTTGGGCTAGAATAGGTGGCTGACCCATTCATTGGTGTAGACGTTAATACGCGTCTTGATTCTTTGCTGCTAGCCTGTGTTCAGCTGTCTACACCCTGATGCTCTGGGCTCCTAGATCTGCCAAACAGCAAATACAGGGCTGTGTGCTCTGGGGTTTCCAACGTTCTGCTGATTCAGTGTTCCAGCACCTTCTTGTTTCACTGTACCTTCTTACAGACTCGTACTGGACGCTCCATCAATGAAAGTGTCCTTAGGGAAAGTTTGGTTGATAGGAGACGGGTTTCCCTTCTACCCCACGGTTTCCTTTTAAAGATTGCTCTGTAGTGAAATTGTACAAGTGAGACAGATTCAACTTTAGGACAGCTGAAAAGGGAAACGGTATAGAGGAGTGAAGTGACAGAAGGATGCCACAGAAAACTGAGAGTGAGAATAACTTGAGCTCAGAGCTTTTCTTAAATGACAGGGACCCCCTCACCTCTACTCCACACTGATAAAAGGGGGCTTCATTTCCCTGCTGACTGAGTGTCCCAGGATGGCCTAGGAGGCTCTCTGAAACGCGAGACTGAAGGGGTGTCACACAGAGGCTTCTGTAAGCTGAGCTGCAGTTAAGGTTATTTATTGCCTCTGCTGTCCGGCTTCAGATCTTCCCTGATCACTCACTAGAACTGATGTTTTATGCTTTCTTCCCTTTTCTTTCTTTCGGGTACTGAGTATTGTACCTAGGGCCTTCACATAGTACTGCATCCCCACCCTCCTTTTTTTACAAAGTAAATGTATTTATTTATTGTCTTACATTACCCAGGCTAGACTCAAACTTAGGATCCTCCTGCCTCAGTCTCCCAGAGTGCTGGCATTAGAGGCTTGGCCCACACTACACCTGGATTGTGCTCTTTTCTATCTCCAAAATGTGTGCCGTCCTCTCCAGTGACAAAATAAATCATTGAGGGCTTAGGTATAAAGCCTAGTGCTAAAAAAAGTTTTGTAAATATGTGTTGCTTCTGTAATTACCATGTATTATTAGAAGATGGGTGGAAGTGAAAGTTCTCTTGCCTCGTGCTGATCCATAAGATAGTGGCCTAAAACTCCACGGGCTGCTTCTTTGGTTAGGTATGCAGCGTTGGCTTTGGATCTCTGTCCAGAGTCTTCCAAACTGGCCATCAGTCTCTTCCAAACTGCCTGCATTAGGCAGAGCCTCCTATTTATATTATAAATCTCTTCCTTCCTTAGAGGGGAAGCGGAGGCACACATATTAAACTACACGTAGGCTGGAGGGTGAGTGGGTCCCAGTGAATACAAATTGGGCTGGGATTTTTTTTTTTTTTTTGTCTTTGAGACATCATGGAACTATACTGAAGAGTTATCAAGCAGGCAGCTCAGGAAGTTGTTTTTCTTTGTCAGCCAAATTGATTCAGGTGGGTCCCTGCAGGTGAGGCCCCAGACCTAATTGAGTTTGAGCGTGGCATGGGACTGTGAGCCAGCCATTAGGTTTTGCTGAGCTGGTGGCCGCGAGAGAACGTGTGTCGGGGTTATGATGGGGAAGGTACATTTCAGAATGAGCCTTCTGGAGACATCAGATGCTGCTGTCCCAGGAGAGCTGAGTCATGGTGGGCCATGTGCCCACCCCAAAGTCTGGCCTCAGCTGCAGGCCCAGATGTTGGCATCTGCCTCTGGAGAGTGGTGGGGGTCGGCTAATCCCAGTGTGCTCACTGCCTGAGTGGCTGCTTCTGCTGGCTTCCTGGTAGGATTTTTCTATGAATTGGGGTATCTGCCCATTAAAGCCAAACTTGATTTTAAAAAAATCCCTGTGTGTTGTCCCCCTGCCTTTTGCTTCATCTTCAGGAAGTGCACCTATTGTTAATTCACAATAACTGAATTGGGAAGGCAAAGATCATCTGCTTGGGAGAGGGGAAGTATCTTTACTTTTACCCATAGCAGGGCCAATCCCAGTCCTGGTCCTGAGACAAATCTCCAGCTACCTGGAACATTATAACCTTGAAATTGCCGCTGATGTTTAGTTGGCAGGGCCTGCGATATTCATAACCTGGGCTTCTGGAATAAGTAAAGTCGTGGTTGTCTTTGACATGCGGTTGGAGTTCTTGCTGCTGCTCATCTTGGCTGGTAGTAGCCTTATCCAGGGCATTTTCTATTCTTATGCCAAGTCCCACCTTTTCCTCCAACCAAGCTCTCCAGAGTCCGGTAATGGACACTCCCAACCCTGGGCTGGGTACTGAACACTACTAACCCTGATCTATTGACCTCAAACTCATTTATTCTAGAAGCAAGCCTTGGAACCTTACCGAGAAAAGTGGAAAGACTGATGTAGCATTCCCTGGAAAAACTACTCTCCATAGATCCTTCCTTGCATTCCCTCTGTCCAGCCCTAACCACAGGAGGCAGCTTTGGCAAACGGATGCTGTTTCCTGACAGACTTGCCAGGCACATAAGGCGAACTGTGCCACAAGGAATTCTCCCACTGGAAGGTGATGCTGTGTTTTCATCTGGAGAGAACTTTGGGCAGGCACTGCCACTAGGTAGACTTGATCCCAAACAGGACCAAGTATGTTAAAGAAATGCCAACATCTTTTCAGTGAGCGGAGCTGTGGGAACAGAGCCAATAGCGAGTATCCTGTATGAATGGGAGCTATCAGTTGACTGAGCACTGAACCTTGTAGAAAAGACCCAATGCTTTTTTTGCATTTAAAGAGTATAGATGATACACACAGATGAGAGACTTATGGATAACCCCTTTTTAGCCTCTTCATGAACTTTTCTCCTAGAGCTATCTCTTAAGACAGGCTAGAGATATCCAAGGGAACCCTTCTCTGATAATTTTAACTGTTTCTGATCGAACTGTTGTCTCCAAGCAGGGAAAAATCCCTGTGTAACAATACAGAGTAACAATACAGAGTTATCTGAATGTCTCCTTGTCCTGACTCCCTCCTTACTATTGATGGTTTGAGTATGAATGAATGCCCCAGGTGTCAGTGATCCTGTGAACGGAATACAGAGACAAACCAAACACCAGAGGCCTATGGGGTAAACTGGATGGGAAACCTATCTACACCCCTTCTCAAGCAGCACCTTTGGGGCAAGATGAGCCTAATAGCTGATGGACTGGGTCAGCTTTCCTAGTTAAGATGTCATCAGCATCTTAAAAAAGAATTTTAGGGAAGCAGCATTTGTAACACATTAATCTACTGTGGGTTGTTATTTTCCTTAAGGTCCATCATCATCTTCTTTGCACCTCTTCTTCCCCCTGGCCCCCTGGAGTTCTTTAGTCTAATCCTTGCCTTGGATTCTAAACTGTCCCCTTGAGCAGAGGTCCTGGCCTTCTGCTACTTCTTTAAATTGATCTCCATCCGAATTCCAAATGTAAAGGTCAGCAGGCAAGGAAATGGCACTTCTAATAGAAAACAATGTGCACTTTCTAAATTTGAACCAAGCCGTTTCCGCTCTTTGATTTAAGTGACTTCCTGGGGTTCCGTGTCAGGCACTGCAGTTGAATCTCTGGCCGGATGCCAACTTAAAATTGCACTCTCTCAGTGAAATTAGAAACTGATCCAGGGTTGGCTTAGTTCTTCTAGTAAATAGCATTTAGGCTGAATGTTCAGCTCAGCACTTGGAGAAATGGGTGATGTGAGCGCCCCTTGAGAGGGCTTCCCATCCAAGGTGTCAGAAGCTCACCTCCTTGGGAGTTATTAGCCAGTGGGTTGCTGCACTTAGAAGTGGTAGCGATAAGTTAATATCCTGAATAATGTCCAGATACAGCCCTTCCTTGTCTTGTGAAATCTAAAATTTAGGCTTTTGTTTATCCAGCTGACAAACTCCATGGGAGCACACAGGGGCTGTTGTGTTGACCACACTGTGGCTGCAACTGCTCAGAAAATGTGCATTTTCTCATTTAACTCTTATAAGAACTTTTTTTTGGGGGGGGACTTGGAATCGAACCCAGAGCCTCACACTTGCCAGGCAGGTGCCATGTTGCTGAGCCACATCCCCAGCTCAAGAAGAAATTTTATAGATGACAAGACTAAGACCTGCCTGGCATGTGGCACATGCCTATAATCCCAGTACTCAGAAGGCTAAGGCAGGGGTGTTGCTACGAGTTCAAGGCCAGCCTGAACAATCAAGACCCTGTCTCCAAAAACAAAACAAAATACCAGGAATAAAAAATTTAAAAAGCAAAACTAAGGCTTAAGGCATAGGAGTTAAAGAAGAACTCTTCCATAGCAACACTCCTAGACTAAGGTGAGAATTCAAACCTATATCTGATTCCAAGTCCTGTGTTCTAACCACTGAGCTGTACATCTTAGATAAGGAGCATGTTCCGTAGTGAGCAGGAGAATACATTTAGACTGCCAGGTTTGAGCACTGGCCCTAAAAACTTGATAATTGCAGATAACTTTTTAGGCTTATAGTGAAGATCAATGACTTCAGTAGTATATGAGGTACTTTGAAAAGTATCTTATTTCTCCTTATGAGGTACTTTGAAAAGTATCTTATTTCTCCTTCTTTGTGGTATACTGGAAATTGAACCCAAGACCTCACGCACACTAGGCTACCACTGAACTATACTTCACAGCCCACTAACTGTTCTTGCTACCACTGTTATTATTGTCTTATCATTAATCATCTAAGCCTTGGAAATTGCTGGGAAGTCCACTGAAGAAATTTGGTCCCATTTCCTTTGGGCTCCCAAGGCCCTGCTGGGAGAATGTGGGTAAGGGGATGTTAACAGGCTATATACTGATACCTACAGTCCATTCTCATTTCTTTTTCCCCATTCTCCCCCAGGGCCCCTAGAAGCCTGTTACTCGGAGCAGTCCAGGACCTCCAGCCCCATGGAGCCCCCGATTCCACAGAGCGTCCCTTTGACTCCCAACTCAGTCATGGTGCAACCCCTTCTCGACAGCCGGATGCCTCACAGCCGCCTACAGCACCCACTCACCATCCTGCCCATCGACCAGATGAAGACCAGCCATGTGGAGAATGACTACATTGACAACCCCGGGCTGGCTCCCCCCACGGGCCCTAAGCGGACCCGGGGTGGAGCTCCAGAGCTGGCCCTGACCCCCAGCCGCTGTGACCAAGATGTCACTCACCACTGGATTTCCTTCAGTGGGCGCCCCAGCTCTGTGAGCAGCAGCAGTAGTACCTCCTCAGACCAGCGGCTGCTGGACCACATGGCTCCACCACCCGTGGCTGAGCAGGCCTCACCCAGGGCTGTGCGCCTCCAGCCTAAACTGGTCCATTGTAAGCCGTTGGACCTCAAGGGCCCAGCGGCCCCACCGGAGCTGGACAAGCACTTCTTGTTGTGCGAGGCCTGTGGGAAATGCAAATGCAAGGAGTGTGCGTCCCCTCGGACGTTGCCTTCCTGCTGGGTCTGCAACCAGGAGTGCCTGTGCTCAGCCCAGACTCTGGTCAACTACGGCACATGCATGTGCCTGGTGCAGGGCATCTTCTACCACTGCACCAACGAGGACGATGAGGGCTCCTGCGCCGACCACCCCTGCTCCTGTTCCCATTCCAACTGCTGCGCCCGCTGGTCCTTCATGGGCGCCCTCTCCATGGTGCTGCCCTGCTTGCTCTGTTACCTGCCTGCCACAGGCTGTGTGAAGCTGGCCCAGCGTGGCTACGACCGCCTGCGCCGTCCTGGTTGCCGCTGCAAGCACACGAACAGTGTCATCTGCAAGGCAGCCAGTGGGGATGCCAAGGCCAGCAGATCCGACAAGCCTTTCTGACGCTTTGCGTTGAACCCCAAGCGCTGCCCCTGGAAATGAGGGTCCTTCCTGCCAGCCTCCCCAGGCTGACCTTGTTCACCTGTCATCTCCCTGCCCCTAGATTGGGAAGAAACAGGCAGAAACCACCACCATCCACCCTCTAGTTCTCAAAAGGAGGAAGAAACACTTTGGGGGTGGTTTTTAGGGTTTTGGAACTTTTGTCAAGCAGATGGGCAGGGTGCGGTTGGGGGGGATTTTTCAGAAGACGGAACACAGATGTAGACACGTATCCGGAGGCTGCAGCTGCTTGATGCCCTTGCTGGTCCCTCCCGCTCTCTACCCCTCCCACTTGGCCATTGTCTCTGACTCTTGGGAGCTGGCTGCCTGTGGAAGAATTGTTAACTGAGTGCAAGGGGCCCGTGGAGAAGACCCTTGGAGGCCTGACTTCTGCTTTCTTCTCCTTGCTTACACCAGTTGGCCCCAGCATCACGGGGGAGGCGGAGAACACGAGCTGTCGTGACTGTACACACTTGGGGAGTGCTGAGAACAGAGGACAGCCACGGAGCTGAAGCCTCCCAGCAGCCACGAGATCATCTCGGAGCCACTTCGCAATGCATTCCTGTCTCCCAATCTTGTCAGTAACTCTTGGGGGTGTTCCACTCATCCTATGCCGTCCTGCGGTCTAGTTCGAACGAGTCACAGACTCGCCTGCCTGCTAAGTCCTGAGTTTTCTCTCTGCTCAGATCCTTTCCAGAAACTCGATGGGTAGAGAAGGCCAGGGCGGCACATGTGAGACCAAATATTTTGCCAATGAGTCTGAGGCTGTAGTCTCTTGACCCAGTCGTGATGTTTTTATAGAATAACTAAACCAGATGCTAATGGTGTTTTAAAGAACAATAATAAAACAACTTGCTTCCTTTTGGGCCACCCCCAGGAAGGGCTGATTTCAAAATCTGGGGGTGAGCAGCCTCAAGGAGCACAATTCCCCTACCCACCAAGAAGAGGATTTTATCAGCAAAGATGAGGCGGTGCCTCCATTGGCAGAATGACAGTTGAGCCGCGCTGGGGTTGGGTTTTCTCTCTTCTGATTCTGCTGCTTGCTGTCATAGCCTTTTGTGTATAGCGATGCGATGCATCTGTATCTTTATGTAAATAGATGATGAAAAGAGAGTCTATTTTAGTGTTAGGAAGCCCCAGCGGGGGAGTCAGAAGAGCTCAGAGAGGGTGGGTAAGATTTTCCAGGGGCCCCTGGGATTGAGCCCTGCTTTTGTGCACAGCACACCCCTCTCCCGACAGCCCCCAAAGACGTAGCAACTCTTTCTCTCAAGGTGCTAAAGGACTCAGAAAGTGCAGCACGTCCAGTGGGTAGGTACTTGTTGCATGCAAAGGCTATAGTGTGTCTGATCCTCCCCTCACCTCCTACCCCGCTGTTCGGGGTTTTTGCTTTGTGTGGTATTTTTGTGCCCTCCTCCCTCCTGGAGAGGAAGTAGCCTGGGTCAGAAAAAAAGCCCCAGGTGACTTTGGAATCGCATTAGGCAGAGTGTCTGAAGCATTTCCAGCTTGTTCTGTGGAAACAGCTGCCTCCAGGAAGGAGGCGAGGAGGCAGGTAGCTGTGAGTGGTGTGTAGACCTAATGCTTCCGAGGCCCCCTTTCCTCAGAAACTAGTAATGACATCTTATGATTTAGCATAAGTTAATTGTAACCGTAGGTATTTATTGATTGGAGGAAGGGAGGGTCTTACTAGTTTCGGCTTTATTTATGTAACAATTGCTGGCTTGTAAAAGGCGAGTATAAGGTATTGCATCTTCATTCTCTATGGCAAATTCATATAGCTGCCCTTGCCACAGTTGTGATGGATGTATGGATGTTCTTGCACAATTTGGAGGGGATAATAGAAAATGAACATATTCAGCCAACCACTTCCACTAATTGAATGTAGCAGAGGTGTGCTGAAGGGGCTGGACATGTTTTCCTCAGAAGAGGTATGCAGAGGTGGCCCCCAAAGTGACAGCGCACACATGTGCTCTTTCTTTCTTCAAGGCCTTGGGGACTCTTTCCAGAGCCCCTGCCTCAAATCATCTCCACAGGAAATTTGACCCAGTTGCAAGTTGCACTTTGGTGATCCTGGTCTACACACCTGTTCTGTGGAGATTGGATTTGCATAAGCTGTGTATGCACACATGCACATGTACACACACATGTATACACACGAACACACACCCTGGCCCTTGACCAACATATGCCCTGTTTCCTGACAAATGGCCTTCCGACCCTGATTTTTTGTGTATATAGTTGTAAAGAGTTTTTTTCGTGGGTTTTGGTTTGCTTTTTCTCTTTTCTTTCCTCTTGCCCCTTTCTGGCTTGCTTTGAACCTGCTAGATGATGTCTGCAGAACTCTCAAGGAGTTTATTTACCTAGTGCCCTGTGCACTCAGCAGTAAAGGGAAAAAGTGAAGGAAGTGTCCTTGGTCCTCCCAGCTCTGTTGTGTGGCAGTCCTTCAGCAGTTTTCCCCTGCTGCTTGGCAGAAAAAGAAGGAAAATAAACATGGCCTGCCTGTGGTCCTGCCACCCTTTGAGGCCAGCCAAGGGCCACAAGGGACCAAGCACTCAGAAACACGACATCTTTCTCTGTAGCTGCTTCTCGAGTGTTGTTTCGTGTCACCACTAGCTTGCTTGGCTGGACGAACCCTCACCGTGGGAGGTGCCTGGCAGCCAATTCTCACTTGTCTTGCTCCTGAGTGCACTGTGGTTGTCCCTGCAACTAGGGTCCGGGTGGGTTTTCCAAAGGTACCTTGGCTGCTTGCTTCCCCTCCCTGAGGGTGGGCTGGAGATGCAGTGAGCACCCTGGGAACTGGGCCTAGGCTGCAGAATCCTCCCAGACGGATGACGGACACAACCCAGAGTCCTCAGCCGCTGTCTGGAAGAGTGAGCAGTCCCTGACAGCTGACACATTAAGGCACCGTGTGATGCAGAGGTCTTTAAACCTGTGTGGTCTCCATCGATCCTTGCTGTACATGAGTGGGGTCCAGCTAGGCAGTGACTTGCCCAAGGTTGCACACATGAAAGGTGCAGGTCTGGGCTGGAACCCAGGTGACTGTCACCTCAGAGTGTCCCGTTCTCCAGCACCGTCCCGGGAAATGTCTGACAGGTGTGGGCAGCGCAGCTTCTCACTGCAGAGTTTCTAGGGCATCTGCAAGCTTCACCGGCCTCTGGTTCACGCCTCTGGTAAGCCCCTTCGTGCCCTTCTGCTTATCGTGACTGGATGTTGGAGCTTGTGTTGCCGTTTTAGCTCTGGATAACTGTGCTGTGTCTTATCTTGCTTTCTCCTCTCGCTGTCCACAGTTGGGTTTCGTGTTACAAACAGTAAAGCTGTCCCCGGCTCCCACTCCGCTATATTCCTGTTTCACTTTTCCTCCACCGCAGCCCCTGCGCACCCCACCACAAGCGTTACCACAGAAGGTTTCCTTTGTATAGAATATTTATTTTGAAGCTCTATTTTAATAGTATTTATTTTAGAAAGTCTACTATTGTAAGAGTTCTTCTGTTTGTGAAGAAAAAAACAAGTTAAAACTGAATGTACTGATCTAGAAAAATATCTATAAATATATATTGTTAAATATACGCAGGACTGTGTTTTCTTGTGTGTTTTTTCAGTTTCCTGATATCCTTGCCCAGCAAGGCCTTGGGTTTCTCCACGAGCAGTGGGCCATGCACTGGCTGCAAGCCAGACCTGCAGGGCAGGACAGGGACCTTCCTCTAGGAGAGTTTAAGAATGAGGGGATGCATTCCCCGCCTTTTTATCCTTCCCTTGCTAAGGCCCAGACTGGCCTCCAATTTGCAGTCTTTCTATCTCAGCCACCAAGTAGCTAGGACTATAGATGTGCACATTGCACACTTTCTGAAAGCTTTATGTACTTTATCAGAAAAGTGAGCACTACCAGATGCTGCAACGCGCTTTTTCCTGGGCCAGCTGGTCCTCTACACTGGATGTCTTTGTAACACAAACAGGAAAGCTGGGAAGAGCTAGAGGTGGTAGAGAAGAATGATCTAATCTGTCCATTTCCCAAAAATCGTACAGCTCTTCCCTGTTGTGGCCTTGGTACCCACAAGTCTCTTTCAAGAAGCCAAACAGAAAAGCCCTTGACGATTTCCTTATTCTGACTGAATGAACACATACAGCCCCAAACTAGTCCTTTGCCCTCTAACACCTACACCCGTGCTAACTTGCTTGCCCGCCTCCTGTTGCTTCCATGTGGTTCCTTTCTGCCCTCATCCCATCAACACCTTCACTCAGGAAACCCCAGCCTCCTCCTCTCAGTGTGAGAACACAGCTGTGGGAACTGTTTTTAAATTACTTTTAATTCATTTACTAGTCACAGTGAAATTTGAACTATATGCCTCTCTTCCAAAAGCAAAATCTAAAGTTACCAGTATGTAGGGGAAGATGGCGAAGGGAGAAATGGGGATGTTCAGGTCCAGTTCTTGGTGTTTCTGGGGGTCACTAAGTGTGGCCTGCCAGGCTCCTTTGTGAAATACAAGCATTGTGGCGTTGTGTGGCAGAGGAGCCCCAGGTCACTGCCACAGAAGACACAAAGGCTGTTCCTCTGTGGTGTCTGCAGGAGAACATGGGGTGGAGATAGGTCACCTGACCATGCGGCTTGACCTGTCCGCATAGGTTAGTGCTCGAAGTCTTCACTAACAAGGTAAGTAACGGACGCTTGGAAGTGGTCATCTCTTTAATCCACTCAGTCCCAATGAATGTGTACCATGCTTTGATTCTGAGTCTCCATCTGGGTGGGGCATGCAGCACGCCCTCCCCTGGTTTGTCTGTTTGTCACTGGCGTTTTGGAGATTAAAAACAACCACCACATACACAGTATTGAGTGCTTAGAGTCCCATCTATCCAAATGCCCTTGAAGAAAGAAATTAGGCAATCACCACAGAAAAAGTTCCATGAGTGCTTTGGTCTATTCCTCTTAGTTCCAGTAGGAAATAGCTTTGAGGTGATAGTAATGGTACATTTATTTGTTAAACAGCTTCTTGCCTGGTACCAAACGTGTGGCTGATACCATTATTTTCTTCTTAAGAGGTAACAACATGGGGTTTGGAGAAGTCACATGCATTCCCAAAGTGTGACTGAGGGGTAGAACATCTGTTTCTGTGATACTGGGGCTAACCCAGGGCCTTCACTGAGCTACATTTCCAGCCCTTTTTATGTTGTATTTAGAGACAGGTATTGCTAAATTACCCATCCTGGGTTTAAATTTGCAGTCCTTCTGCCTCAGCCTCCTAGACGGCTGGAATTACAAGCATGTACCACCATGCCTGGTCTGGGTAGGGGATGAAGTGTAAAATCACCAACTGAAGGAGTTAGCAACTGAATTGAAGAAAAAGCACAGAACGAAGGAGCTAGAAGGCTCCCCAGTGATCCAATGTAAAACTAGGGCAAGAAAATTCAGCCGTCCCCTATGTGCACCAGTCTTGGGGGCAGGGCAGCTCTGGTGACAACTAGGACCTTCCCCACCCACTGAGGACCTGCAAGTTGAACTGAGCTCAACTTTCCAGAGGAGCCCATGTGTGAATCGGAAGAATCCAAGCAGCCGGCCCTGTGCTAGAGGTGTGTGCCAAAGGAAAGTCAAGAGGACATTTTAAGAGCCTTAAGTTTATTCATCGGAACTTTAATAAAACAATATGTCCATGGCCCGCGGCAGGTATAATTTTCATAATTTATGGGTCTCTGAGACAGGAAGAGAGCTCGGGGTTTTATTGTGTTTTGCTCGATAAACGGCATTCCAATTGTCTACATGATGTTCTTTACGGACTCTCGTCTGGCAGCAGCACAGGCCTTCTGGAGCCCACCTGGGCCTCAGGCCCAAGGCAAGGGGTAATTATGAATACAGCTGTATGTGTTAAGCAGGAGATGATGGAAAACTCCTCCATTCCTTCTGTCATTAGAACTTCCTCTGCCGACACCTATATTAACATTTAACTGTTGCAAGGTCTGGAACCCTCCCTCTCCCCTCCCCTCCACCCACTTCCTCAGGCTCCCCTTTCCCCATACAAGAGGAGACCAGGCACATTCCTGCATGGCAGAGGAGGTGACAGAACCTCCTCCCTCCTTCAGACCAGGGTCATGAAGCATGAGGCGAGCTTCTGCTTGGAATCAGTACTTGGAAAATCCACTGACTCAGTGCTTCCGTGAAGCCCTCAGGGAGATGGTGAAATAATTACAAAAGGTGTCACTTCAGAGCACAGATGCAACATTTTTGTTTGCAGTCAATCAGGTTGATGTAGTTGGCCTCATTTTACAGATGAAAAAGTCAAGGCTTAGGTTAAGCCACTCACTCATCCAAGGGCACCCAGCCGAAGTGGTGGACCTCAGATGTTATTTCAAAGGCACTGCCCACAGTGGACACTAAAGCCCCTTTAGAATCGCCCCCTCCTCGGCTGTGAGTGTGGCAGACTTTCGGTGGCCCAAAGGAGAGAGACCCCTGCTCATGGGGACCTGCACCGTGTGGTTGACTCGGGGTGCCGGGAGAACAAGGAGCTCCTTCCCTCTCAGAGGGGCAGCTGTGATCCTGCCTGCGTGTGGTCTGAGAATCAGACATCTCATGTCGTCCTGTCTCCTGTCCAGTGTCCCCCCTGCCCCTCCCCCCTGCTTAGCAAGTGGGAGCCAGTGAACTACACATCTTGTGGAAAGATTGGCTATATTATTTAGTATGAGCTCCCCATATGCAAAGATAAGGACAACCATTTGG